>JAUUED010176641.1:0-14712 GCA_032361865.1 Panulirus pascuensis | reverse complement strand
CTCTCTCTCTCTCTCTCTCTCTCTCTCTCTCTCTCTCTCTCTCTCTCTCTCTCTCTCTCTCTCTCTCTCTCATTACTTTGTTTAAATTTTTCTTTGCTCCTTCGAATCACGTGGCGTGCCAAAGGTTGCCGACCCCTGAGGCTTACACCTTCCTCCTGACCTCCTACTGCTTTGTCTTATACATCTCCCAATCGTTTGCACTGCTTCCCTGAAAGTACCTCTCTTACACCTCCCTTTCCTCTTTCATTCGTTAATCAACTTCATCCCATCACTCACTGCTCTTTCGCATCTCCTGCCTTCCGCATACTACACAGCTTAATGCACATGTCAGTACTGCTTCTCTAGATGTATCCCATTCCTTGGCCAATCCCTTTGCTTCGTTTGCTCTAACCTTCTGCCATTCTACGCTCAATCTCTCCTGGTGTTTCTTTATAGAGGTCTCTTTTACAAGCCCAAGTACTTTGACCACCTTCTTCCTATTTCATTTCTCAGGCGTGAAATACGTATGTTAGGTAAAGTTGAATCAGGCAGTCATAGAGACCTAGGGAAGTTGAATGAGGGACATGATGTCCCATCTTTTGTGATAATCTTTACTAACTTTGATATCTTGTTTGTACTTTACATGTAACTTAAATCTGAGTTTACTATCAACATAAATCCCACGGTGTTTCCTGTCAGTTTTCTGTTTCTCAATTCATTTGTAATTTTCACTTCCAAACGTACTTTTCACACCTGCACAGAAGTGATTTAATAGTTTTTGATGTAGCTGGTGATAATTTGATTACTGTTGATAACACTTTTAAGGGTGGATGTGCAAGTAGCAATGAAAACTTATCTGCAAATAAAACAGGTGTAAAAAGCTAAATACAAATGGTAATCAGTAAAAGACAGGAAAGGCAAGGGACCGAGAACAGAATCCCTTAGCAGCAGCTGCTTATTAGCAGAAATTCAGGAGCAATACTTCACTCTGTCCTTTAAATAGGATTCATATAAGGATTAGCACTGCTATGGATACTATAATAATCTAATTTCTAGAGTATTATAGGGTGATTATTAGTATCAAATTCTTTGCAAAGGTCACCAAATAAAGCTATGGAGATATCAATTCGTCGTTCATGATTAAATCTAAGATTTCTTTTTTCTATTCCCTTATTCTTTCACAGTCTGCCAAGTACGGTGGCAAACAGATCATCTTTACCTTTGAATCATAGTGGAACATTTCTGTTAGAATTACCCTGTTAATTCATTTATATATCGTAGATTGGACAGACAGGACAGCAACACACAACAATGGCCTTAAGACGGATCTTGATCTACGATCTATGAACCCCGTAAGTGTATCCTGATCAGATCAAACTATCTGGTAACCTGGTCTGATCCATATTCAGAGAGATGATCAGCCTTACAGACAAAAAGTACTAACTCTTCACCCACCCAGCATCGTGTCAGCCCTAGGTAGGAACCCAAGCTTAAAACCTCCTTCTCATACTCCCCATAGATAGTATCAAAACACAGATTACCAGGACACTGACCTCATCATGACCATGACCCGCACATTTTCATATCTCTCTGTCTCTTCCATTTTCTTAATTTGCACTGACCTTCGAACTTATCTATGTTTTCTAGGTGAACGACATTGCCCTGTTGAAGTTGGCTGAGCCCATCAAGTTCAGCAGCCTCATCTGCCCAATCTGCCTGCCTTTGCTGGGGGACTGCACTCCAGGGATAAACAACGTCATCGTAGCGGGCTGGGGCAGTCAAGGCTGTGGTATGTCGCATATTGGGTGTTGATGACAGCAGGATGAGTAGCGGTGGTAGGCAAGGCCTTTGTTATATCATCTCACGGTTGTTTGTGAAGGTAAGCGCTGTGAGGCAGGCAAGTCTGATGTTGGTGAAGCTAAAGAAACGAAGTAGGTAGGACTGCGGTAATGGCGTCTAGTGGGTGTTGATTAGGACAAGCTTAGTAGTGCAAGGAGTAATGTGTCATCCAGTTAGGTGGTGGTTAAGGTTAGGGCAGTGGGATCGGTAAGGCTGTAATATGTCCTGTAGTAGATGTTGAGGTATGCTGGGGTAATGATGTAAGAAAGGTTGTGTTTCGTCTTCCACTGGGTGTTGATGAATCACTTTTCTACTTCAGGAAAAAGAATTGAAGCTATACCTCGAAGCTTTGGAGCTCCCTACCCTCTCATGGCTTTCCCAATAACTATGACTTGGCCCTCTTTAAAAGACATATTTTTCACTTCCGCCAGAATTCGGAAATACTTTTCCTCGTCTCTTATTTTTTCCTTTCATTAACTTTTGCCCATGACTGGAGCCTCCAATATAAAAATGAACATACTTATAATGATTTCACCAACTTAGTATGTCATGTTGTTTATACTTGATGTTCCTTTTCCACTAGGTAACATATTTTCTGAAACGCTGAGGGAAGTGTCGTTGGACCTAATAACTCAGAAGCAGTGCCAAGTTCACCATGATAAGTTTCAGATCTTAATCCTGAAATCTCAGATTTGTGCTTCCGACTTAGACGAAGGCGACGACTCTTATCGGGTAAGTAAGGATGGTATCCTGCAAGAGTTGCAGAACAGACTAAGGATGCCCTTACGAGTAGATATGCGTGTACTCCTAGAGGAGTAGAGATTATTTCTAGACAAACATTGATTAGTTTCTGGAAGTGCTAGAGCTGCGCTGAAGAACGTATTATGAGTTCATAGGAGAGTAGTTCATATTCCATGAAATTATTTTTGTTATTCTTAAAGATGCAAGCTTTAATTACCAGTCAGGAAAATTATCTTTGTCTACCACGACAGCAGGGACTGAATGTTGTCTTGCATTACTTGACATCCAACAGGTCCAGAAACTTGTATAGTCAGGTGTTGTCTTATACTTCTTTGGCATCTAACAGGTCAGAGACATGCATAGTTAGGTGTTTTCTTGAATGACCTTGACATTCGACAGGTCTAGAAGCACTACGTCTGAAGGCTGACCGACCATCGACCTAAAACCGTGTGTCGTGTCAAGGACATCTGTTTTATTTTTATATTGAGGTGGCGTTCATCAATATATTTTCCTTCGTTTTTATCAATTACTGATCATATAAAGAAGTCCTTTTGAAGGATAATTCATCAATGATAATCGTGGTAACAACAATATTCATAATAATAATCTAAAAAGACACGCTATTATCTAGACAGTAATTATCAGTATTAGTACTATGTTACAGACCGTAGCCTACTGACCCATAGCCAGACACAGGGGCCCGTGACCAGACGTCACTTCAGAAAGTAAGGCTTGGAACACATTCGTAACTCAAGGCTCAGTAATCAACGCGTCATCAAAACTGACGTTCAAATTGTGAGGGGGTAACACTGCGCGTGCCCCTTACTGGGGACGCAGCGCGAGTGCACGCAAGCATAACATGGCTCTTCGTAAACGTAGGTCTGCGGTTCCCGAGCCCCTTCAATAGGGTGTCAGTTAAACAGTGAAACACGCAAACGTTATCTCTAAGTTCGATCGTTCTAGAGCTAACATATTGTCCTTTTTATAGAACAGAGGATCTCTTGCAAAACATTCTTTTTTTTGTTTTCAATTTTCGTCCAGAAACATAGACAGCTGCTGGTTCTCACCTACAATCTTGCCAGCCGAATCTATTCCAATGAATAATTGATTTTGTATATTGTAACACTGCCAGATCCACCGAACCGCTAATGCACTGATGCAGCTGTTCCCACGTTCAGTTGTCTTGTTGGTTAAAAGATGATCTCTCAGTAGAGCAGCCGCCCAGCACACTCGTCCTGCACTTTTATCCTAAATAAAGACATATGTCAGACTGGTTCTAAAGCACGATATCCAGTTTGAGAACTAGCACGTTTCATTAGCCGTTTTATCTTCGTGACGGGTGCGACATTTGGTTAGTGAGTGCCGTACCTTCACCATAGTGAAGATAGAAGATAGCAAAATATCATCTCCATCAAAGGTCTAGTTTGGTGAAACCTTCTAACGATAAGTCGGCGTCCGAGGACCGGAGTTTCACATTAGATTATGTAAATCATTTGTGATAGATTAATGATGCAAGATGGATAGCCATCTTTACACTCGATGTATATATTTCCAGAAGCTGTATGAAGACTTGAGATGCAACTGTAGAACCACTTGTGATTGCAGGGTGACAGCGGGGGACCTTTGATGCAACAGCTAAAGAGTGGCCGCTGGGTAATGTGCGGTATCGTCAGCTTCGGCGCTGTTTGCGACTTCGGCGAGCCTGCAGTGTACACAAACGTTACACACTACGTCTCTTGGATTACTGAGAACATTGGAGAACCTACATGTGGTAGGTGGTACGTGGGTCGCTCTGTTAGGCATGTAACTGTTATAAGATTTACTGTGGGTGACTATGGCAGGTGGGTGACTAGTAAAGGTGGCTATAGGTGATCAAGCTGAGTAAGAAACTAGTAAAACCAGCTGTGAGTATCTATGGAAGGTAAAGAACTGGAATGTTAGGGATATGATGTGTGAGTAACAATGGCACGTGGGAATACATGCCCACTGTATGTGTGTGCCTGCGGTATGTGGGTGCCCTCGGTATGTGGGTACCCGTGGTATTTGTGTCCCTGCCTTATGCGGGTGCCTGCAGTATGCGTGTCTTCGGGGCATGTGGATATCCGCGATATGTGGGTGCCCGTGGTATGTAGATCTCCGCGGTATGTGGGTGTCTCCATTTATGTGTGTCCCCGCCGTTCGTGGGTACCCACGGTATACGTGTATCCGCGGTATTTGGGTGCCCATGGTATAAATGTTCCCGCAGTACTGGGTATCAGCAGCTTGTGGGCGCCTGCGGTATTTGGGGCCCGGTGGTATGCGGGAACCCGCGGTGTGTAGATGTTCGCATTACATATTCCTGCGGTAAGTAGGTGCCTGCGGTATGTGGGTGCCCTCGGTATGTGGGTACTCGCAGTATGTGTCCCCCCACGGTATGATGGTGCCCACGGTATGAGGGTGCCCGCTGTAACTGTTAGCTCTATCAGCTCCCCGTGAGAAACAGAGGAATATGAGTTAACACAGTAGGTAAGTTATGGTGGTATGACAGGTGAGTGCAGTAGACGGGCGGCTGCACTGCATACGGGATGTGGCGCATGGAGACTGCGGTATATGGATACTGGGGCAGATTGGGTTGCCGCAAACGGATCGCTGCGGTATATGGGTGGCGGCGGCACTAGCGTGGTTGTGGTACGTCAGGGCTCTTGCACAATACGGGCTGTGGCACACGGGTAAATAACGTAAGTGACATCTGTGTTTGGAGCTTGCGGTACAGCAAGGCACATGGGTGAATGACGTAAATGGGGCTTGCAATATATAGGGATAGTGGTACACGGTGGCTACGGTACACGAATAACTGAATTACATGAAATCTGCGGTACAAAGTATGTGCACCACTGTACTTGAGTGGCTGTTGTACATGGGTTCTGTGGTATATGAGTGGATGTGGTGCATGACCAGATTTGGCCAGCAGATGAACGTGGTGCGGTCTGGTGCTGAGTTACCGCATCAGTATAGGTTTCAAGAACATCATCTATCCATGAAGCATCTTCGATCTTATCTTATAAATACCAAATCTTCCTCTTTCACAAACTCACATACACAAACCCTACTCCAAACCCTTAGCATAGACTAACCCATTCACCCCTCTCCTATTGCAGGACACTAGGTAGGCGACTGGTATCGCCTCTCCAAACACACTTCACAGGCCTCCACCAGTCTACTGAGCAGGTGTAACGTGGGAAGGGCATGTGGTGCAAGGTACAGTTCGACCCCAGCACCAACCTTAGGATGTTCAACACGACAAAAGAACGTATACCCCAGGATTTCTACCGTTCGCTTTGTTAAGACGATTTTTGTTTCCAAATGATTGTTTGCCTTTAGTTTTTGCATCAGTTACTCTATATTAAATTGAAATTCATGCTACTTGTTTCTGAAGGGTTCAGTGATTTAGAGGAAATTCAGTCTCGCAGATTTCTGTATGCAAGTAATCCAAGAATTTCCTCACTGACCGTGGATGGTACCATACAGCAAGAGACTTCCTCTGATATGATCCGCAGCCAAAATGTGTTTAGTGTTACAAAATACAAAAAGGTTTTGTAAACAAGAACACTTCAGATTATCAAACTCCAGGCGATCAAAAAGTTTTGGAATCTCCTCTTTGACGATCAGTTTTGTGACCCCCGGTTTCGAATGAACATCAGATGTTCATTTAGAAATGTGTTTACATCTTAACGATCTTCCAGGGATGATTTTATACTAGCCAAGAAAAACCGCTGGGACCTTTCCTAAAACAAGTCATTTAACCGAGCAGTAATTTCTGCTGCGATGAATTTCTAGCATAAAAAAACATGCACTTTATGTGATCAAAGTACCTGTGAACAGATTATTTCATTTTGGTATTTCAGTGATATATTGATATGATATGTGGGGCTTTAGTAAGAGAGAGATGTATATTTTGTTTAGGAGATGGTCACTGTCACCCATTAGGCCCCGGCAGTGGGAGGAAAGTACCCTCCTGACGGCTGATCATTCAGACCCAGCACAATCCAACCCACTGGTGGTTGTTACTAGACAGGATCTACTGAAGTGTGATGAACGTGTCCTACATATGTGTTCGTTTTTGTGTTCGTTGTGATCAATAGATTTAACTGCACTGCATCATAATGGTAGTTTGATTTACATTCGTCTCCCTTTAACATGTAAAGCTTAATTGCTTGACAACTAACATGTTGTGAAAGTACTAAAGAGCAGGTGGAGGATGAATCTTTAATCTTTTTTTTTGTTATAAGAACCAATTTACACACACACACACACACACACACACACACACACACACACACACACACGGGAATCTGAATTCGCAGCAGCTTCTAGTTAAAGTGATGCACCGCAATGACTGACTTGCCAGTGAAACCCTTACAGTAGGTTTTCGTCTGACTTGAGCCAACTGCTCTGCTTCATCATTGGTGTTTTTTGCTCTAGCAATCAGAATGTCCCATTGGTTAGAAGATGTCATATATTTCCCCAGTACCGAAATCAGTAAACGACAGCGTCTCCATGAATGACGACCCATTGCCATCACCCCGACCCGTCCCCCAGCCTATTCTGTACAAGCTTTGTATTTCATTAGGCTTAGACATTTCAGGGTCCAAAGCTTGGTATAAAGACTCTACAACCTACTGCCTCGTCAGCTTCTGAGACTTTATATCCCCCAACTCAGAAAAACACAAGACCTCTGTCTTTCTCATCTTTGTGGACTTCACCAAGGCCTCCAACTTGAACACACACAACACAGTTGTCCAGAAAGGTATCAGAATATTGCCTCGGAAAAATATGGTTGTGTGAGCACTAGAAATTTGGCTTAATAGTGCTGTCTTCTCAATAAGTTCTCTAAATTCCTCTCGTACGTCTGTACCACTCTGTATCGCTTACTTTGTTGGTGCCTTTGTATGGTATCGCCAATGTACTCTTACTTTTTCCATCACTTAATCTGCTCAAACTGAACTTCGCGAAATTCCATCAGGTTCACGCCTGACCATTTGCAGATCGTGTCTATGTTTTTACATACCATTTGATCAGCTTCTGACTCAATCATTTTCCCAATTAAAGTGTCATTAGCGAATACTTTACCATGCTTTATTTTACGTCGCTGCCGATGTCTGGTATCATTTTATCGTAAAGAAAACTGAGGCTAACACCGTTCGTTGTGTTACCCAAGGTAGAACATCTTCCTCGGACATGGCATCGTTTGCCACTACTTTGTTCAATTAGAAACTCTTTAATGCATCTTCTTATCTCAACCTTAAAACTTAATTTAGCTGCTTTCTCTAATGGAATTCTATGGTTTAATTGTCAAGTGTCTTTGCAAAATTAAGAAAAACTGTTTCCATTTTCTTTCGCTGCATTAAACTTTCATCTACATCACTGTCATGGGCTAATAATTGGGCTGTGCACTGTTTCCGGTTACAGATCCTTGTGGGTCTTCGTATATATAGATGCTCTGCTTTAATTTTTTGCTATCATTCTCTCAATGACTTTTACATATATATACGTGAAGCCAACTGGCCTATACTGTCTAAGTACCAGCTTGGATCAAACATTTGTGTACTGGTGTTACCTACGAAATCATGTGAGTGTATACAATTTTGCTTCCATCTGAACCCTGCCTCATGAATAACATCACTGGTTTCGTTACTGCTGTCTTTGTCTTCCTGAGGAATGTTGCTGAGACTCCATTTGGTTCCGAAGCTGTATTTTCTTTGAGCTGATCAGTCACTCTGCTTATGTCACCTTCTGATATCTCAATATATGTTAATGCATTTTCATCATTTTGCTTAAACATTTCATCATTATATTTCTCCATGCATTTCGAGCTGAATATTGATTTCTGATGTGCAATTAACATCTTGAATATTTCCTTGGGGTTATATTCATATCTTTTTCCCAATTTAAAGGGTCGAATCTAATTTTTTTTATCTTTTTTTATGCACGAGAATAGTTCCTTTCCATGTTCTGTCTAAATATCTCTTCATTCATTCGGTGTTCTCTTTCTGCGAAATCTTATCATTTTTATATCTGTGTTGTATGCATTCTCATCATCCTGTTTCATTCTTACCTCTTTCACCGCTAACGTTATCCTAATTCATTTCATCTTATTTACCTATGCTCCTCTCCTATTCATCCACTGTTTTGCACACTTATTATCTTTCTTTGGTACTAGTTTGAGATTATCTGTCCAATTTTCTCGTAGTAGACGAGAAATTATTTTTCCATATATGTGTGAAACTGTTTCCTAAGACGTCTTTAATTGGAGTAGCATCAGAATAGTACAAGAAGCTCTGTGGAAAAATACAAAAAGGAAAAATACTCCCTTGACCAACCATACCAGCACATGAGAATCGTAATGACAAATTTGAATCCATATGAATTCACTCCCATGTAGGGTTCATAGGCGAACATGTATGTAGCGGTGTTTCTTATTGGCTCATATTGGCTGCGTTGTGATGCTAGAGCATGTAGTCGTAGTACCCTGTCCTGACCCATATCTGGTTGTCGATTTTAGGTTGTTGTTCTATGATGGTGTTTCGGCGGTGTGTAGGCGTCTTGTGTCTTGTTCACAGTGTAGTACCCTTTTAGATTCAACATTTGTTTTCCGAGGTGACATATAGTTTGTTGGTGCCTTCTTGTAGGAGTAGTATAAGGTATCTGGAGAGTGTAAAGGTTGTGTTTCCCGCGTAGGTCGTGTTGGTAAGGAGTTCACAGTCTCCTTGTCAACATCTCAATTTCTAAACTACGTCGGATTCTTGTACTGTGTCTTGTGTTTATATAGCTGGTTGTTCATGCTGATGTTACTTTTTTCGTTGTTTGTTTCTGTTGTGGGTAAATAGCTTGACTTTGTTGTCATGTGTTGTGTGACTGATGTTTCTGGAGACAATGTCTCATAATATATGATCCTCTGTCTTGTAGGCAGTTGACATCTGGTTGCAATAATATAGTTTGTGTTCCTTTGTGCTACTTGGAGTTTCTGTCGATGTGAGTTTGTTTTACATGAAGTATCTTGGCTGTTTGTCGAAGTCAGAGTTCTTGTAACAGTTATCGATGAGGGTCTGTTTGACCCACTGTGTTTCTCTGTGGAAGATATGACAGTTGGATTCAGTCTTGTATGCTCGGTGTAACACTGCACTGATGACTCTAGTTCCGCAGCGTTGAGGATATTTACAACCCTTATCTTCCCTTTCCTCCCCCAACTCTCTGTGTCTTGTCCTCAACTTCCCTTTTCCGTCCCCACCCTCGTTTTCCTGCTGTCAACTTCCCTATCTTCCCCCTGACCTTGCTTTGCTGCCTGCATCCTCCTTATCGTTCCTGCATCCTCCAGAGAAAAAAAACTCTATCCGAAGAGGTCAACCGGTTCTGATAATATCTCCCCACAGACTATTGAACTAAGTCAGCTGGTAAATAAGGTTTCCGATCACAAAAATATTCAACAAATCACTGCATGAAAGACTTCCAAAACACTGGAAACCTGTCAATGCCAAGAACGGAGACTGAAAATGAGCTTCGAATCAACATCCTATCATCCTTACCACGGTCCAAGGGAAACTAGTGAAAATTTCAAAGGAGAAAAATTATTAAATTCTTTAACGAAAATGAGTAATTTCCATAGTCACATTTAACTACTGGGACGCCAAAATACTCCTGATGTTATACATCAAAATTTCCATAAAGTCTTTAACAAAATAGTATATAAAAGTTTGATAAGTAAAAGCTCTCAGCACAGAAAAACGAATCTGCGCGTGGTTAGAGGACTGGCTCA
Source organism: Panulirus pascuensis (assembly GCA_032361865.1). Lineage (NCBI taxonomy): Eukaryota > Metazoa > Arthropoda > Malacostraca > Decapoda > Palinuridae > Panulirus > Panulirus pascuensis. The sequence continues at coordinate 4,361 of JAUUED010176641.1, read as the reverse complement.
CACATAGCAACAGCAAGTACAATTAGATGGGGAAGCGTTCATGTGGTTTCGCATGAGTAGAGTACCACAGATCTCAGTCCTAGAGACCATGTATTTTTCATCACCGACATTGACGATCTGGAGACAAGAAATTCAAAACTTGCCAATGACAGGAAATTAAGAAATATAGTCTAGTCATAACAGCACTGCATAAAAATTCAAACTGATTTAGGCAGACGATGGAGTGGTCAGAAACATGACAAACATAAAAAAAAAAAAAATGGCAGTAAAACGAATTTCGTCTCCTAGAAATAAGTTTTATGAAAGAAAAACTCAAAGACCCAAAAGATTTTTTCTAGAGATCCGATGAAAGTCATCAAAACACTAAATAGATTCGAAAACATTCCGTAATGATTCCGAAAAAAAATTCTTTTTGTTAGGTACAGATTACATGAGGAGAAATAACAGCATAAACATAAAAGGAAGGAGATCTAATATCAAATGGGTAAAAGTTTTTTCAGCTGTAGAATAGTGGGTAAACGTTTTTTCAGCTGTAGAGTAGCAAAACACTAGAATAAACTCCAAAAAGATGTAATAAATGCAAATTCTGTTAACACCTTCAGATCAAGAGTAAACAGTCACTTCAGTGAAATATATTACCAGTAGAAAGTCCTCCTTCAAGAAGAGGAAATGCAGCTTACAAGTGTACTCTTTCAAACTTCAACTACAGTGAGTCCATGCCTAACTTTTTTTTCGTTCACACTTTCCAGTAAAATTTTCTTGGCAGAAAACTTTCTCACACACTACAAGATCTTTTTTTCCTTTACGCCTACCGACATTTGAGACGGAGGGAACGGTGGTCGAGGGGATGCCATCTGCTTGGCTGTTCTGTCCATCAGATCTCCTGTTATCTATCCCTCCTGGGTATTACTGATCCCACCGTCCTTTGCATCCTCCTTTCCTCCTCTCCTCCATCTCATAGCCCCATCCTCCCTCTCTTTTCCTCATCCTTCCTCTCCTGCTCCCAACATCCCCTTATTGCCCTCATCTTCCCTTTCCTTACCTCATCCTTTTCTCTCCTGCCCTTATCATCCCTCTCCTTTCCCTGCCCTCATTTTCCTGCCCCTACCCTCTCTCCCTTCCTTTTTTCCCCACCCTCCCTTTTCTTCTCTCACCATTCCTCTCCTGCCCTCACTTCCCTCTCCCATACTCTCAACGTCTACCGCCCACTCCTCATCTCGTCCCTAAACCTCAATTCCTTTCTCCTAAGCTCCCCACCTGTACCTCCCTCCCCGTGTCTCTGCTCCTCTCCCCACGCTGAGCACCTTACGGTCGCTGGTGGGGTGATCAAATGGGTGGTGAGGCCCACAGTGGCTCTTGACCCCCTGCAGGGATTACTCGGCAGCTCTCATCGTATTACTCATATCCCTTATGTACACTGAACGTCGATGGTGCGTGTGCGCACTGAGTGCATGTGTGTTGGGATGGCGTGTGAATGTATTTTTGTGGGTGTCCATTAATTTGTGTAACTGTCACTTGCAGTGACGTATATGCACTGTACGGTGGGGGATTCTACGCTCTTGAAGCCTCATACCTTGAAATTTCCCTACTGATGTAAAAGTTTTTAAGTGTAGTGTCTGCGATTTCATCAGTATCCACATTCCTCCCATTCATTCACAACTCTGATGCTATTAAAGCTCCTCTTTACAGACACAGATTTAATGCAATTTATTTCCTGGAAAAAAAACAAAGTTGAATAACTCGCGACATTCGAAACCCATGCCTAAATTTCTGCCACGGCCTGGATGGCCTGGTTACACTGTAACTATTATCGTTGTTGAATCTCGGAAATTGTAAATGTTTTTGAAGAAATAAAGAAAAACGAAGACTCTGTTCACCAGGCAGTACTAGTACCAGTGAGCTGACCGGGGTAATCTTTCGAACGGGTCTGGAGGTAATGCCACCGAGAAATGATTTCTCTACTCTCGGGTGTGCAATATAAAGTGAAAGAAAGACAAAACGGAAGAGTGTGGAATGATATTGCATCTTTAAGCTACAGTTGCATGAAACAGTACACAGTTATTTCAGTAAAACGTTGAGCTAAGTGAGTAAAGAAGACCTGTCGGCAACACGCTACCGCAGACGCGCCATGAACTTGCATGTCTACGGTACGAAGGACCAAGACACTGGTACCTATATCAGATGTCTTTCAGTAATCATAAACGTTAAGCCAAGTCAGGAAAACAGGTATGACAAAATAATTTTTGTAAACAGCCACATGGGAAGAAGAAATGTAAAATGAACACACAGAGAGAAAAATACTCAGGGAAATATCTATAACGGCCTACAACTGCTGGGGGCTCTAGATAACAAAATGAGGAGAATGAAACGGTTGATAAAGGAGGAAGAAGGAAAAAGAGAGATAACTGAATCACTAGAGATTAAGAAAGGAGACATACAAAGTGCGAGCAACCAAATGGAATGCTAGGAAAATTACGTGCATAGTATGTCGCTGAAGAGGAGGAAGATTTTGACATTTACTGAGCGGAATATGAATGCTGATGAATACATAAGTCATTTGTGAGAAGTCATAATAGTAGTAATAGCAGTAATGGTAGTAATGATGTTAACGATGAAACTTTATCAAGAAGACAATGAAAAAATGATAAGATAAAATCTCATTGCTAAATGAGTCCAATACAGTATTTGCGGTCTTCACTAAAACACACGCTAAAGACCTTGTGAACAGTGAGGTGTTGTCCCAAACAACCCATACAAATGCGACAGGACTAGAAGATCATGTGGAGGAGTTGGACTGTATACAGTAGATACTCTTATAACAACTGAACACCTCAAATGTTGTACTACAATCACTCGCTGTCAAGCTTGAAAACCCTGATCTGGTTATTGCATTAATCTACTGACCACCAGACGCAAAGCCTCAAGAATTTGTGGAACAGATAAGATCATGCTTTGACCTCCTCGGACCTCCAATCCAAATACTTTTGTCTTGGGAGACTTCAGCCTGCCACACATTAAATGGAGAGAAGCAGTAACTAACAACGTGGCTGAAACTGCTGACATTGGAAGCAGCTGCAACGAACTGCTACAGAAAAGTTATTCATACTGTGTGAAAAGTTCTCCCTCTGTTAACAAAAAACAAAACCAGCCAAAATCGATAACATTGTAGACTTAATCTTCACAAATAGTGAGCATCTAATATGTGATATTATCATCTCAAACATCCAATTATTTGATCATAGCCTAATTTTAAGTAAAAAAATAATGAATACTAAATCGCTTAGGCATAACTTCCGTAACAATGGAGGACTTTTTTTAGCCTTAATAGTATACGATTAAATTGGGAAGATGTGATCAATGAGATGTTTACGACACAATGGGAAACCCTGCTGAGTACCAAAACAGAGGAGGAGTGTGTAGATAACCACTTTGGTACTCCAAAGCACAAAAGTTCTGAGGCAGAACAAGGAAGACGAGCATTTTACAGGATGTGAGAAAGAATTGCGCTCCTTCTACAGAAGCCACAGCTCAACAAGCAAAGGAAGGAAAACCTATCATTTGAATTATCGGATACAGATCATAAACTAGAACTGTCATTTGAAACACGGGGAAAAAGATAGGAAAAGGCCATTAATGATGACTTGATCTGTGCCAGTAACACCAGCTAGTTTATTGTACACTCCTTGCTCATCCTGTGAGCAGTAGCGCAAAAGGATTACAGAGGTCATAAGGGTCAGACCGTGGTGGGTTAATACTACAAAGTATGCTACAATTCATTGAAATATTTCATTACATACATAGTTTCATGTGCTAAGTTTTACCGACTAGAATCTAGATGCAAATGTGGATATCAACTTGAAATTTCAGGTATCTTGTTTTTAACTAATAAGCGTTGTGACATATCTTGCAGGGTTTGCTTAGACCTGCCCCTAAAAGGTTCTATTTTTTGACATTCTAAGACATAGTGCTCTACGTTTGCCTGTGTGTAAGTATATGCATTTATGTGCGTGCGTGTTTGTATGTGTCTGTCTGTCTGTCTGTCTGTCTGTCTGTCTGTCTGTCTGTCTGCCTTTCTGTCTGTCTGTCTGTCTATTTGTCTGTCTGCCTTTCTGTCTGTCTGTCTGTCTGTCTGTCTGTCTGCCTTTCTGTCTGTCTGTCTGTCTGCCTTTCTGTCTGTCTGTCTGTCTGTCTGTCTGTCTGTCTGCCTTTCTGTCTGTCTGTCTGTCTGTCTGTCTGTCTGTCTGTCTGTCTGTCTGTCTGTCTGTCTGTCTGTCTGTCTGTATGTCTGTCTGTCTGTCTGTCTGTCTGTCTGTCTGTCTGTCTGTATGTATGTATGTATGTCTGTATGTATGTATGTATGT
>JAUUED010165587.1:0-15023 GCA_032361865.1 Panulirus pascuensis | reverse complement strand
ATTTTTTGTTTTTAAACAGAAATGGAACAGACGAGCAAGTACAGGTGCAAGTCCAGAGGCACACTCTTTCAGTACACGGGGATGGATGCCATCGGAACCATAAGCTTTGCTTATGTCCAGAGAAAGAAGCGCTTTTCGGAAAGTCCGAAAAGAGATTACGGGAAGAGACATAGGATTAGTACGAGGAGCATCAGGGGATGAAGTAATGTTAGAGTCATCCAAGGTGGAGTCAGAGGAGAAACGGGAACCAAAGAGGGTTGCCTTGTCTATGACAGAGACAGTTATAGTACCGTCAGAGCGGATAAGTGAAGGGAAGGTAGAGCAACAGAAGTTGTTAGAGATACCCTTAGCTAAAGACCAGAAAGACCTATCAGTGGATGACGAGGAGAGGTTATTGCACTTCCTTTGAATAAAGGAACACTGCCTTAGGGATTACATGATTCCAGTGATTACGGATGGAGATAAAAGCTGAATGGAAGCCTGAGGAAGGAGAGTTTTTCCAAGACCAATATAACTGATTCCTTGCCTGAATGGCCTTAGAACAGGAACAGTTGAGCCAAGGATTGGATGAAGAGGTCATCTTGGAAAAAGGGGGGCTAAATGCTCTCACTCCCGCAAGAATAACCTCTGCTATATGTTTGGCAGAGACAGAAGCATCACCACATAAGAGATAGTAATTTCCCCAAGGAAAATCAGAAAAGAATTTACATAAGTTATTCCAGTCACCTTTGTTGAGGTGCCAGTATTTACACTTAGAAGGGGCTGCTGGAGCGGGAGGTGCCATTTGAATAGATCCATTTATGAGGGTACAATCAGATGAAACAACTGGAGGCGAGATTATGTACTTACAGTGGAATGGACTAGAGGTGAAAAACAAGTCCAGAATATTAGGAGAATGGTCACAGTGATCAGGAATAGGGGTAGGGTGGGAGATAATTTCTTCTAAATCATTGAGAACGGAGAACATGAGAGCTTAAATCCCTCCACCGTCTGTATGGGAGGAATTCAACCATTCCCTATGGTGAATGATGAAATCTCCGAGGTAGAGAATCTTGGCTTGTGGGTAAAATTTGTAGAATTATGAGAGCAATAGGTGAAACAGAGGAAAAGTGCAGTAGTGGGGAGACAGACCTTGAGCCACATAACATTAAAGTTTGGGGATTCAAGGTCCTTGAGGCATGTAACAGGTGTCTTGATGCTTGAATAAGCTCAAACACCACTTCTGAACTAGAATCGTGAGTAGAGATTATTGTTCGATATGAAAAGGGACTAGTGAGAACATCATTAAACATCTGTGTCTCAAAGAGAAGTAAGATATTAAGAGAGGTATTAGACCATGGTGTTCAACAGAGGAGAGGTTACTAGAAACCATGAATATTGGTATAGTAAATAGAAAAAGAGGAAGGTCTAGCAGAGAGAGAAAGCTCATGGGAGGGGCGGGCACCAATACTACCAGTATAGTAGCTCTATTCATGCTACGGATAGTAGGTGTAACAAGAAGAGGCTAGTACTACCAGTATTAGGTAGCGGGCAGGAGAAGGCCAAGAGTCATGCAGAAATCCAGAGATATGGCTGTACTGAAGTAGTGCCTTCCCAGCTCAGTCTTAAATTCCACCTCACCAGACAAAATGCACCCCACCTTCAAAGGCCACACTCTCCAGACAGACATAAGTCACACTTTCCTGTCTACACTCTGGACATTATCTATCCCTGCAACACTATAAGCACTGTTTCAACATATCCCAAGACTCTTCATGCCCATGTTGCAACACCTGAATTTAATTTTTGAGAATCTGATTAATATTAGAGACTGAATTTAACATCCAAATACCTAACAAAGCATCAACTTCTCTAAGATACAGTGTGTTCTCACATACCACCTTGCTTTGAGTTTTTCATCACTGTCTCAACAATTTCATAAATGGTCCCCTTCCTTAACCAAATCCTGGAAACATGCCTGACATAAGAGCATATTGTATCTTAAAGATCTTAGCAGTTTTTGAGAGACTTGCTAAATTTAGTTACTAATATTGGTTAAATTCATATAAAAATAAATACAGCTGTTGTACAAAAGTAAGTTTACTATGAGACTGGTGACCACTTCTGACTGAACATATAATTATGATAACTGATAACATAAAATGGCTGATAGTAATAATCAAAGAAATTTTGTCTCATGAAACAATTTAATATCCTATTGCAGGAAGAGAATATTTCATAATTTCAACCCTATGTGTTTTGGGAAGGTGGTGAAACCAACAGTGTTTTTCATTGGTAACTACTGTAAGTCACTGAAAGGGTGAAATACCTATTTCCTGCCCCAGAAGCCCTTTCTATCTTTATGAGGCTCCTGTAGTGCTCAGAGAGCCAGCCACATCCACAGGTCAGAGTTTAGTGATGTTGTGTGTGCATCTTTGTGCGGAAAGTGCAGGGCAACTGAGTGGTAAGTGTTTGGTGTCTTCATTGAAGTAGTTGCAACATAGGCATGAAAAGTTTCGGGACGTGTTGAAACAGTGTTTGTAGTGTTGCAGGGATGGGTAATGTCCAGAGTGTGGCCAGGAAAGTGTGACTTATGTCTGTCTGGAGAGTATGGCCTCCGAAGGTGGGGTGCATTTTATCTGGTTGGGTGGAGTTTAAGACTGAGCTGGGAAGGCACTTGTTCAGTACTTATTTCAGTGGGTGTATGCATTTTGTCAGTACTATATTTACTGGGGGTTGGAGGATCTAAGAGTACAGGTTACTGAAGTGTGAGGAAAGGGTACATTTTTTTTCCTTGGGAATTTGCTTTGGTGTTTTTTGGGTGGGAGGAACTACAGCTGCTACATACAATTAACTGCCAAGCATGTTGAGGTGGGTTTGTATTAAGAGGATCTTTGTTTCATTGTGTAGGTGTTGAGTGTTTGTGTTTGCTAGGCAGCCAGTAATTGCTTTGAGTGCTCTATTCTGTATGGTTTGCAGCTTTGTTCTATTTCCTTTTGAGAGGGTGGAAGACCAGGTAAGAAAGGTTTAGTTTAGAATGGAACTGATGAATTGTTTGTAGAGAATGCTAAGACATTAATTTTCTTGTCCAAATGGTCCCAGTTAGTGTTTTGAGGGAATTTAGTCTTTGAGTGCACTATTTTGTGTAATTTTCAGCTTTATTCTATTTGTTTTTGAGAGTGTGGAAAACTAAGCAGTTAAGGAGCAGTTTAAACTGGAACTGATGAGCTGTTTGTAGAGGATGCTAAGGCATTTGTTTTCTTGTCCAAATCTGGTCCTAGTTAGTGTTCTGAGGGAATTTAGTACTGAATGCAATATTTTGTGCAATTTGCAACCTTATTCTATTTGTTTTTGAGAGGTTGGAAGACTAGGTAGGTAAAATGACATTTAGTATGGATATGATGAATTATTTATAGAAGGATGCTAAGGCATTCGATCTCTTGTCCAGATAGTGTTCTGAGGGTACTGAGTTTGTGTTGCTTGTGTTAATGTTAATGGTGTGGGGATCGAATGTCATGTGTGTCATAAGTGATGCCTAGAATGGTTGGTGTTTTGTTCAGTCATTGTCCATTTCAGGTGACTGGAGGATGTGTGCTGGATTCATGTGAATGAAAACTTCTATGTAGGTGCAGACATTCTGTTCTGGGTAAGCAACTGTACCAACTGTGAAGTGTAGTACTAAATGTCTGCTGTTATTGCTGTGGTGTCAGTGAGTTGTGTTGTAACTGTGAGGTCATCTGCATATGAAAGGACCTTCATCCTGTGATTTAATGGGAGGTCATGTAGGAAGAGACTGAAGATTTATGGAGAAAGAATTGCTCCTTAGGAAACTCCATTTTAGAATTTAAGTGTTTTAAAGGTGAAGCCATTGTAAGTGTCCCTGGTATGTGGCCAGTTATCAAACAGGCTGATCCCTTTTTATCATTGCAGAGGAGGGTGGTGTCAGGTATCTTCAGTGTGAAGATATGTCAGGAAACAGTGTCAAATGTTCTGCAGACATTTACTGCCACTAGTACTGTAAGAGGGAGGCTGCGGTTGGTTGAATCCATCCAGAATATGACGTGCGAGGTAGTGTGAAGCATGGTAATGAAGTGGTTGGGTATGAAGCCCTACAGTGTGGATAAGAGCAGGATGTTTTGTTTGATTCTGTTGTGAATAAGTTTCTGAGTCAGGATACTGAGGGCAGAAGTGATATAAGACAATAGGAAGAGTGTGTGTTTAGTGGTCTGGAGGGTTTTGGGAATGATATCATGTTGGCAGGTTTCCAGATGTTAAGGATTTTGTTGTGTAGCTAGGCATGGTTGAAAATATCTGTAAGTGCTTGGATTGTAATCAAACCAAAGTGCTTTATGTAAAAACTTAATATGGTGTCAGGGTCTGTGGGCCCCCACTCATAAAGCACTCCTGACCCATTGCAATGAAATCTCTTCTCACAAGAACACAACATTCTCATAAGACTACTTTAAAATCACCCACAAGCCAACTTCACTCCTAAACAAGGAAGTCAAGAAAAACCTACATAAAGTCCAGAAACAACTGTCTACCCACTCCTTACTCCCACAAATAATAACAGTTAAATATAAACAGATATACATCTATTTACTTATCTATCCCTGAGGTAGGGGAGAAAGAATTCTACCTCTGTATTCCCTGCATGTCACAGAAGGTGATTAAAGGGGGCAGTAGCTTGGGGCTGGAAATCCTCCATTCTTGCATTTCAATTTCTGAAAGAGGAAACTGAAGAAGAAGCCAGGCCGGGAGCGCTCATCCTCCTCAAAGACTCAGACTAGGGTATCTTGATGTGTGTGGATGTAACAAACATGAGAAGAAGGGAGAGATACGTAGTATGTTTTAGTGAAACGAAGCTCAAGAGTAAAGGGTAAGAACGGTATGGAGTCTTAGGAATAAAGTCAGAGGTTGGTGAGAGGACAAGAGCTAAGGAAGGAGTATCACTACTCCTGAAGCAGGAGCTGCAGGAGTGTGAGACAGAGCGTAAAGAAGTAAATTCCAGATTGATATGGATAAAACTGAAAGTAGATGGCGAGAGATGGGTGATTATTAGTGCTTATGCGCCTAGCAATAAGAGGAAAGATCATGAGAGGCAAGCACTTTGGGAGCAGCTGAGTGAGTGTGTCAGCAGTTTTCATGTACATAACTGGGTATTAGTGATGGGTGATTTAAATGCAAAGGTAAGTAATGTGGCAGTTGAGGGTATAATTGGGGCACATGGGGTATTCAGTGTTATGAATGGAAATGGTGAAGAGCTTGTGGAATTGTGTGCTAAAAAAGACTGGTGGTGGGAATACCAGGTTTAAAATGAGATACACAAAAGTTTACATACGTGAGTAAGAGAGATGGTCAACAGGCATTATTAGATTATATATAAATTGATAGGCATGTAAGAGAGAAACTTTTGGATGTAAATGTGCTGAAAGGGACAGCTGGTGGGATGTCTGATCACTTTCTTGTGGAGGCAAGGGTGAAAAATTGTAGGGGTTTTCAGTAATGAGGAAACAGTGTCGGGGCGAAGAAAGCAGTGAGAGTAAGTAAGCTTGGAAAGGAGACTTGCGTGAACAAATACCAGCAGAGATTGACTGCAGAATGGCTAAAAGTGAGAATACATGAAGTGAGGGGAGTAGATGAGGAATGGGAGGTATTTAGGGAATCAGTGTTGGTATGTTCAAGAGATGCATATGACATGTGAAAGATGGGAGGTGGGCTGATTAGAAAGGGTAGTGAATGGTAGGATAAAGAAGTAAAGTTGCTAGTGAAAGAGAAAAGAGAGGCATTTGGGTGGTACTTACAGGGAAGGAGTGCAAATGATTGGGATATATACAGGAGAAAGTGGCAGGAGGTCAAGAGGAAGGTGTAGGGATTGAAAAAGAGGGCAAATTAGAGTTAGGGTGAGGAGGCATCATTAAACTTTAGGGAGAATAAAAAGATGTTTTGAAAGGGAGTAAATAACATACAAAAGACAAGAAAAAAATGGAATATTGGTGAAGAGGGGCAAAAGGGGAAGTGATAACAGGTAGTGATGAAGCAAGGAAGAGAAGGAGTGAGTACGTTGAAGGATTGTTAGATGTGTTTGATGATAAAGTGGCGGATGTAGGGTGGTCGGGGTGGTATCCAAAGTGAGAGAGGCATGGTGAGTAATTTGATGAAGAGAGAAGGGGTGGTGAAAGGCATGCATAAGATGAAATGCAGAAGGCAGCTGGAGTGGATGGTACTGCTGTTGAAATGATTAAGAAAGGGAGTGACTGTATTGTTGACTGGTTGGTATGGATATTCAGTGTATATATGGATCATGGTAATGCCTGAGGATTGGCGGAATGCATGTATAATGCCACTGTATAACGGCATGGGGGATAAAGGTAAATGTTCAAACTACAGAGGTATAAGTCTGTTGAGTATTCCTGGTAAGTTGCATGGGAGGATATTGTTTGAGAGGGTGAAGGCATGTACAGAGCACCAGATTGGGGAGGAGCAGTGTGGTTTCAGAAGTGGTAGGGGATGTGTGGGTCAGGTGCTTGCTTTAAAGAATGTGTGTGAGAAATACTTTAGAAAACAGATGAATTTGTATGTAGCATTTATGGACCTGGAGAAGGCATATGATAGGGTTGATAGAGATCCTTTGTGAAATGTCTTAAGAATATATGGTGTGGGAGGTTAGCTGCTAGAAGCAGTGAGAAGTTTTCATCAAGGGTGTATGGCTAGCATACGAGTTGGAAGAGAGAAGAGTGAATGGTTCCAAGAGAAGGTTGGTCTGCAGCAGGAGAGTGTGATGTCAACATGGTTGTTCAATTGGTTTATGGATGGGGTGGTGAGGGAGGTAAGTGCAAGAGTCTTGGTGAGAAGGGTAAGTATGCAGTCTGTGGGGGATGAGAGAGCCTGGGAAGTGAGTCAGTTGTTTGCCGATGATCCAGAATTGGTGGCTGATTAGACTGAAAAACTGCAGAAGTTGGTGACCGAGTATAGAAAATTGTGTGAAAGGAGAAAGTTGAGAGTGAATGTGTATAAAAGCAAAGTTATTAGGTTCAGCAGGGTTGAGGGATAAGTTAGCTGGGATGTAAGTTTGAATGGAGAAGAAATGAAGGAAGTGAAGGGCTTTAGATATCTGGGAGTGGACATGGCAGCAAATGGAACCATGGAAGAGGAAAGGAGTCATAGGGTGAGGAAGGGAGTGAGGGTTCTGGGAGTGCTTAAGAATGTGTGAAAAGAGAGAACATTATCTGGAAGGGAAAAATGGGTATGTTTGATGGAACTGTAGTTCCAACAATATTATGAGGTTGCAAGGCATGGGCGATAGATAGAGTTGTGTGGAGGAGGGTGGAAGTATTGTGGATATGAAATGTTTGAGGACAATATGTGGTGTGAGGTGGTTTGATCGAGTAAGTAATGAAAGAGTAGAGTAAGAGCGATGAGTGGTAATAAAAAAAAAGTGTGGTTGAGAGAGCAGAAGAGTGTGTGTTGAAATGGTTTGGATATATGGAGAGAATGAGGAAAGGCTGATAAAGAGGATATATGTGTCAGAAGTGGAGGGAACAACAAGAACAGAGAGACCAAATAGGAGATGGAGGATGGAGTAAAAAATATTTTGAGCGATCAGGGCCTGAATATGCTGGAGGGTGAAAGGTGTGCAGGGAATAGAGTGAACTGGAATGATGTGGTATACTGGGGTCAACATACTGTTAATGGACTGAATGAGGACACGTGAAACATCTGGAGTAAACCACAGAAAGGTCCGCTGGGCCTGGATGTGTATAGGGAGCGGTGGTTTTGGTGCATTACACATGACAGCTCATGTATGGATGTATGCAGATATGGCCTTTCTCTGTCTGTTTCCTGGCACTACCTTGTTGATGTAGGAGATGGTGATGGGGTGTGGAGGAGAAGAGGAGAATGTATATGTTATCATTTTTTCTTTTTCTTTCATGCATTTTGTACTGTTTCCTGTGGACTGGGATGGCATCGGGAATGGATGACAGCAAGTATGAGTGTGTACATGTGTATATATGTGTATGTATATGTATGTGTATGTATATATATGTATAAGTACATGTGTGTGTGCATATACATATAAATATATATACATATATGTGCATGCGAGAAGATGTGCCTTTCTTCATCTGTTTCCTGGTGCTACCTTCCTAACGTGGGAAACGTTGATCAAGTAAGAAAAAAAAAATATCTATTTTACTTTTGGGGAGATATAAATTTTTTGAATAATTGTAAGAACATATTAATCATCATTATTACTAAGTAAGTTTACCGTGTAGATGTACAGCTCAGGGGGAGGGAAGCACCTGCTGCGGTTTCCCTCTCCCCCATATACTTCCTTTGCTATACTCCTTTAAATTCTCATTAATTTTTTCCCAAACCCTCTCATTTGCTTTCCTTTTATTCATATATACTATCTTTTTAACTCTTCTATTCAGAACTTCATATTCGTCAATCTGCTCTCCATTAATTGTTTTTGCAGATTCAGGTTCCTCTGAAATATATTTTTCTTCTTTTTAAAATGAAAACAAATGTAATTGCATAATAAATGTGGAAAATGATCACTGAAACTTTTTTCTGAAATACAGAATTTGTCAGTGCTTACCCTTCTCTACCTTTGGAGTCTGATCAGGATTAAGACCATTCTCGGTCTCTAGAGAGCGAGGACGTGTTAGGGATTCAGATGTCGACAAAGAGCGCTGGTATGATGATGCTCCATCAGACAGTGACCTGTTCATTTAAATTCAATGAAGTTTTATACTCACAAGATAATATATATATGTAATGAAAGTATGGATATATTTCTCCAACTCCCTTCGATCCCTTTCTATACAACCTCCCATAACCTCAAGCAAACCTCACCATGAAGGTCCATTCATAAACAGATGAACTCACAATCACCTCACAACAGACTAACACCACAATAGCAAATCAAACATGTAGCACATTACACAACTGAAACAATGCCTCACCAAGAACAGGTTGTCTGCATCTCCACAGACGTCTTCCATCACTCTTTTAACTACATGAATCTTGCTCACACCCTCCAGTCATCTCAAATGAACAGTCATTCCCACTGAATAAAACATCAACCATTCTAGGTTCACATATGACACACACAACATTCACTCCCTACATTAATAACACCAATACGAAAGTAACTCACAAACTAAATACCCTCAGAACATTAACTGGTACCAGATTTGGGGAAAGAAAAACTTAACATCCTCTACAAACAGTTCACCTGCTCCAATTTAAACTATACCTCACTTGTCTGGTCCTCCAACTTTCCAAAAGCATATTCAACAAATCTGCAAACCACACAAAATACTGTACTCATAAAAATTACTGGAAGTCTAGCTACCATAGACATACAGCAGCTTCACAATGAAACAAAGATTCTCCCAATACAGTCCCATCATAACATGCTCAGCACTCACTTTTATGCAAAAGCCCTAAACTCCTTCAACCCTGCCTCATACTTCAGTAAACTCTTCTCACAGATCCCCCTTACTCCTATAAATATAACAATGAACTAACCTGACAAGCATTAAACAAACAACTTCCTAACTCAATGTGCAACCCACCAGATATACAAACACGAGTCATACTTTCCTATGAATGCTTTGGATATCATCCAACACAACAACAATACAAACACCATTTCAACATATCTCAAGACCCTTCATGCCCATAAAGCAAGTACCATAAAAGGAACACTGAGCACTTTCTACTCAATTTTCCTGTACTTTCTGCACACATAGCACTTATCAGAAACTTAAATCAGCTCATTTTGATGAAATTTAGGAAGAACATACCAGAAAATGAGATAAGACAGTCACATAAATAAACTTCTGAAACTCCTACCTTCAACTCCATTTTCCTTCTGCCTGCCTGGAAAGACTATATGCCTGGTAATTACTTATTTCATAAGGTGGGAAAAGAGTAAAACTTGCAGAGCCTGGAACCCTGTCTCCAGAACTCTCTTGTCATCAAGTAGCCTCTTACACCTAAGTATATTGTTGGCATGCACAGTCTTTTTGGTTAGTTTCTTTCAACCATCTACTACCCTTACACTAAAACCAGTACTTCTTAATACCCTTTTGAACTATAATTTTGCCATTCTTCTTTTTATGGCCTATGGTTACTCTGGTGCTGCAATGTTTGAAGACCTGTTCATTGTCAATATCATCCAAATGATTTAGAAACTTGAAGGCTGTTATACGGTCCCCCTTTCTTTCCTCACCTCTGTGGTAGGTAGCTTTGTAGCCCAGCCTTTCAATGTTGTCCAGTCCTCTTAATTCAGGTACCATCTTAGTTGCTTTTCTCTGTACCTTCTCAATCAAATCTTTGTAATTACCTAATTGTATTGTCTCGGGAGGGAGTTTTACACTCATTGGGCCCCATCTCTTGAACATTCTCTATCATACAGTTTCTTGAATCTATTTATGCTGTCTACATTAATAATGTCCTCAGTCATTCTATTCCATTCATACACAGCTCTTACACAATAAGAGTGAAGTACCTACACTCAAAATCTGGGGCCTCTACATGCTACAATTCAGCAAAAAATAGAAACAAACACACAAATACACAAATAACTGAAAATATCATAAAGATGATAGCTTATACCCTTCTCCAGATTCTTAAGTATCTACATCAAAATTTGGAACATATGGGTGCTAGGGATCAGCCAGGAGAAGGTAACAAGAATGCACAAATGTACAAAATCTTGAAAAATGGCTTTCAAGGCTTTGTCCACACTCCAAAGCACCTACATCCAAAATCTGGGGGGCATGCTGGTGTTACAAATTCAGCTGTGACTGAGTAATGCAAAAATACTTGAAAACATTATGTAGATATTCTAAGTGGTTTCACAAGAGCTTCAGCACATTCCATAAGCACTCAAGGGGAGACTTCAACAGGACCAATGGCCATGTACAGGTCTAGTTGTTTTAATAGCATTATTACAGTACACCATTTCTGTCAGTTCCTGTCTATGACTTGGTGAGTGTTACATATTCATTTCAAATATTTCTTTAAGTCCTAGTACAATACCCCTGTGTGTATTTCCCAGTGTTCTACTGATTGGTAACTATTTGTAATATTTCTATACTTATCAAGCCTCAAAACCTGCCAAATACCTCCCAGAATTCCCAACCAGAAACACAAGTCCCCCTTTACCCTTTCACTGAAGCAGTCGTAATAACCAGGGAAACTTTCTGGCAGGACATTCTCAAACATTCTGAAAAATATCTCCTTAAGTTTATCATTATGAATGACTAGAATGTAATTTTCTAGATAAAATGATATACAATTCAAGGTTTTACATCTGCAATGTGTCCTTTAAGTCATGCTGCTCTACTATTACACATCCAGGAGTATTTTCAGGCATACACAGTGAAATGTACGTTTTTTTTCAAACTTGATCACCATTTCCCGCATTAGAAAGAAAGCGCCTGGAACAGGCAAAGAAATGCCTCATCCACTCACATCTATTCTCTAGCTATCATGTATAATAAACCAAAAACCACAGCTCCTTATCCACAACCAGGCCCCACAGAACTTTCCACGGTTTACCCTTGATGCTTCACATGCCCTGGTTCAGTCCACAGACAGCACGTCAACCACAGTATAACACATCATTCCAATTCACTCTATCCCATGCATGACTTTCATCCTCCTGTATGTTCTGGCCCAAATCGCTCAAAATCTTTTCACTCCATCCTTCCATCTCCATTTTGGTCTCCCTGTTTCCTTGTTCCCTCCACTTCTGATACATATATCCTCTTTATCAACCTTTCCTAACTCATTCTCTCCATATGTCCAAAACATTTCAGCACCCTCTTAAGCTCTCTCAACCACACTCTTTTAATTACCAAACATCTCTCTTACCCTTTAATAACTTACTCAATCAAAACACCTCACACCACATATTGTCCTCAAACATTTCATTTCCAACACATCCATCCTCCTCCACACAGCCTCATCCGTAACCCATGCCTTGCATCCACACATCATTGCTGGGACTACTATTCCTTCAAATATACCCATTTTTGCCCCACAGACAATGTTCTCTCTTTCCACACATTCTTCAGCACTCCCAGAACCATAAGGTACCTTTCTTAATGTTTCTGTCACAAATAAGTCTATCATCTTGTAAACGTACCAGCTTCAAAAATTATTACTTAACATGAAAGTGCAGATTTCATTTAAGTTTCCTTAACATCTCCATGTATACTGACACTGTCTGGAAAAATTTAAGGCTGTAGTCTCTGGAAACAATGCTTAAGATGCTACTACAAGCAATAACCATGGAAAAAAAAAATACCAAGGCATATCTGACCACACATATCAGCACGTTCATTATACTGTCCCAGCTGACTCTAATGTCTGTGCCAATGAGATAAGAAGGTAGCTTTTACTTTGACCATCTAAGGAACCCCTAATCAGGGGAGAATGTTTGCAGAATACCGGTGGAGCTCTGTTAGTACTTTTGTTCACCATTACTTAATACTATTTCTGCTGAGTACTCATTTGTGTGGCACTTCATGTTGTGCTAGACACTCTTCTGAACTTTCTGCTCACTACTTAATTTCTACCATCAGTCTTGAGAATTTCCTGTCACCTTGCATTTGTTTATGCTCTCATATTCCTTGCTAACTAGCCAAATCATGTAGGGATATATATACATACAAACGCAGTCTCTACAATCTTAATAATACAAAAATTTATGTCAAGACAGAGTGTGACTTAGTGTAAAACTGACTAGCTGGCGGTGGCCCTGATCTGAATAAGTGGCCACTATCTGGTTGGAAGGATAACAACAGGTGGGGAAAACCAGTGTTCCCATCAAAAGGACAAAGGGTTAGATGGCCTTCACCCCAATATTTCCAGAGAATATCCCTCATGCTTATATGAAAAACTATATAGAAAAGAAACTAAGTAAGAAACAAGTTCAAAAAGACATAAAGAAGTGCTTTTATAGTGCCAGAGTAAGGGATGAATGGAATAAACTTTGTGATGAATGCTGACAATACAAAAAAGTTTGAAAAGTTGTATAATAGAGGATGAAGTTTAAGAGATGGGGCTCAATGAGTGTACAGCTCCCTTTCCATCCCATATAAAGAGGTAATTGCTGGATTAAATTAAAAAGGTATTACTTGACTGCCTGCTTACGATTACATCATGACTGACAAGTCACCTTTGGCAAAGCTGTATCATCATTTGATGAAAGGGAGTACAGTCTTGTCAAGGAAATTTTCCCTCTAGACGTGTCTACTGTTTCCTTGCTTCTGACTGCTATGGAGCCTTGAAGCTGCATGAAGCCTTCTCACTTTTCTGCATTTTTGAAAACTGGCCTCATATATCTTGTTAGTTAAGGTTAAGATCCATAAACTGTTACCAATTACTTCTACTGTTAAAGATAAACCATATCATATGCCACATTACAACCATACTTATAAATAACTTTATAAAATGGCCCTTCCTTGCCCCTCTTCTGGTAATGGTAAGGATCAAAAATCTTTAAATAAAAAATGGCCTGTATTTCTATGTATCACTGTCTCAAAAATTCATGACAATCAATCAATGAAAACTTAAGTTAGACGATGGGAAATGATTGTTTAGGATTACACTATCCAACTGAGGTATTCCAAAGCAGAGCAAAGAAGAAGCCATTAGTGGAAAAACTTGTTTTCTATATAGAATAAAAGTTTTTTTAGCAAAATTCTCACCATTATACTTCAATAATCTAAAAGTCTGCAAGGACCTTGTATTTGTTAACGGTACATAGAGATGGTTTACACACATCTAACTGCTGATGCTGACTTACCAATCATGAGACACCTGATGCTATGCATTTTGGTGACAAAAATTGTCTGTTTTGGATAAAGTCTTCTTAGCAAAAAATGTTAAGATGTTGGAAATGAATGTTTTCCCTTATTGTTATGAAATATTTTCTTCTTTTATACATATTCGCCATTTCCTGCATTAGCAAGGTAGCGTTAAGAACAGAGAACTGAGCTTTAGAGGGAAAATCCTCAATTGGCCCCATTCTCTGCTCCTTCTTT
The DNA here is from genome assembly GCA_032361865.1 of Panulirus pascuensis. Lineage (NCBI taxonomy): Eukaryota > Metazoa > Arthropoda > Malacostraca > Decapoda > Palinuridae > Panulirus > Panulirus pascuensis. The sequence goes on along the minus strand of JAUUED010165587.1, from coordinate 975 downwards.
TGAAAAAGTGATATCTGGAGGGGAGGAATTCCAGCCCCCCGCTCCCTCCCCTTTTAGTCGTCTTCTACGACATGCAGGGAATACGGAGGTAGAATTCTTTCACCCCTACCACTGGGATATTGTGCAAAATAATGATATAAATTACTTTAATTTGCCAGCATGTGCACAAAATAAGTCAAGTTGTTCGGACTGATGGAATATTCATTGTTTGAAAATGGACTTGCTGGAAAGAATTGATGGTAATTAACAATATGAGTATGAGCAAAGAATATTTGTTTTTCAAAACTAATTCTGTTGTTGCTGTGTACTCTGTCTTATAAAAGGGAGAATATCAGCTCTAAGCAATTGTGTGAGTATTCACAAAAAAGAAGGAAAAGGAAGGGATAAAACATGCAGTGGAGTTGATGATGCTGCTTAAACTTCTCATATCAATCTTTCCGAGCTGTACACGATTCTCCTGACAAAAGACAAGCTTATCCTCCTATACATCTTTATAAAACACCATATCCCCTTTTCCTAGCCAAGAAGATATTGACATGTGCACAGTGGTGGTTTTGGTCCTCAATTCAAAGCAGTATGGCTGCTAGTGCTTAATAAGATGCTGCAGAAGCTTTTCTAGCACTCCTGAAATGAATCACAGAGCATGAAGGCTACAATCCTCATCAAGTTCATAATGCTTATGAAGCAGGACTTTTTGGGAGGCATTAGCAAAGAATGACTTACATCACGATGTAGAAGAGAACAGTACTAGAATCTAAGGCAGCCAAGGACTTTCTTAACCAACTTTTGTGGCAATGATACAAGCTACAAGTGGAAACTTTTGCTTGTCTGTCAATGCCAGAATCCTTGGAAATTAAACAATTTATCACTGTCAACTAGGCCAGTCCATGGAAGGTCTAATATCTCAGTGGGGTACACAAAATCTAGTTAAGTTTAATGCCTCCAAGACCCAATTTCTACCTATCTCTCCATCGA
>JAUUED010154558.1:0-15302 GCA_032361865.1 Panulirus pascuensis | reverse complement strand
AGTATGTGGGGGTACTTCAGAAGGACAGAAAACAACGGACCTGCTGATCCAGACGAGCTTACCTGTTTTGGTTGTCTAGAAATAATGGTAGAGACAAGATAGCAAAGCAAAAGGTAGGTGGTAGGCAGCCACCAACCAGGGAGGGATATTACCGGTACTACCCGCCTGGGTATCTAGAGGTTGATGACGGCTGCGCAGTGAGTCAGCACTTCGGCGGCTGTCAAGTGTCACTTCTTTTGGCTCTAGTAGCTGTCTTTTCTCTATCCCTCGCCCACACATGGGTTGCTGGCTATCAGTCCACAAACATCAGTCTCTCCATCTCACACATAACACTTTACAACACGTAACTCACACGACTCGCTCTTCATAACCATAGGTTTTCCTGAGATAGGCGCTATGCGCTAGTCCTGGCTTTTGGCAAAACCTCGCTGTAAGTCCTTGTAAGTAAGTAAATACTCTCCAGGCAATGCCTGACATGTGGGAACAATCTCGTGCCAGGTGGGTACATACTGCACTCTATCTGCCCTCCTGTCTTCCTGACCTTCACTCAGTAATGGGACCACCTGAACCTCAGTCTTCATTGCAAAACCAGAAAATAAAACGATGTCATTAGTATTTCACACTTGACAATCTGAAGCACCTAACTCACGTGGACCTTTATTTAACCTCTGACTTTCTTTAAGATTTCTCCCGGCAGATTATGCCGATGTTGGAATGTTTAATGAACGTACAGGATGTGTCTTTGAGCCGAGATATTGAACATAAGAACGTGAATTCATTCTTAATGAGGGTGATCTGGGGCGAGTTTTGAGTTTGAGAGTGTGGCTGGTTTAGAGACGGTGGGAGAGAGAGAGAGAGAGAGAGAGAGAGAGAGAGAGAGAGAGAGAGAGAGAGAGAGAGAGAGATAGAGAGAGAGAGAGAGAGAGAGAGAGAGAGAGAGAGAGAGAGAGAGAGAGAGAGAGAGAGAGAGAGAGAGAGAGAGAATAATGCACGACATGCACTGGCTTCTGAACTCTGGATTTCTACATGCTGACTGATCACTCCCGCCGCCCAGGAAGATATAGGATTGGTACTGACCTAAAGAAAGGTAATTATCAACAGGAAGATATAGGGTTGGTAATGACCTATGGAAGGGTAATTATCAACAGGATGTTTACCATCATATGTGCCACACGTCTAAGACTGATAAGCACCTTGGTAACACATTAACCTTGACACACAACAGTAGATCTTATCGTGAGAAGTGATGAGTGCTAACAGTTAAGCCGTTGTGTTGCTTAAGAAATCTGTAATGACATATGACTATGATCCTTACTCCTAAGAATAAAAAAGACGACGATGAATCTATATGAAGGCGTGGAAAAGAAATATTAAGCGTGATACGCAACATAAGATCTTATCGTGAGAGATTATAAGAGTGTAAACAGTCAAACCCTTGTGTTGTTTAATACGGCTTCTGTGATAAATGACTTTGATCCTTATTTCCAGAAATGTTGAAGACGACCATAAATCCTTGCCAAGGGTAAGGTATACGCCACTGGGAGAAAATGGACGTAAATATGGATAAAGAACATGGGAATATCTGCTCCCCCCCCTCAACACACACACACACACACACACACACACACACACACCACCAACCCTTGGTTATCTTCCTAATATAAAACTTATCTGGCTGGTTATCACAGCATTAGGTTTTTCTAATACGTGATAACAATTTGCATCAACCAATGTATAAATGATGATAACAGTTATGTATGATAATGATTGTGACAATAATAAGTGCAATTTTGCGAACATTATTATCAATATCATTATTACCAATATCATTATTATCATTATCGTTATCATTATTTTCAATATTATTACCAAAATATTTTAATCACTATAAATAAAATTATCAAAATAGCTTTAGAAGATGATTATGATAAATAGATAATGATAGTGATAATAATGGCAGTAGGATTAGATGTTATCATTATGAGTACATTAGTAATGAGAAATGTGATAACAATATGTAGGTGAAGGAAGGTGTGGTGGCCTTCAGCCCGGCTGGACATTGTATATTCCTTTATAGCTAACACTGGATGAGTGGCCAAGGAATCCCTACAGTGGTGGGTCATCTTGGCTTCTTTCATTTGGTTCATATTTTCAGGTTGAAACCTAAACAATACCTAGAGAGAAATGCTGCTTTTATCTAATGCCTTGTGAGGAATCATTGATCGATGAATATTCTATACGAGAATGGTGCCTGTAACAGCTGTTGTTCTTGACACTACCTAGGCTGGTACATGTGAGTCGAACCCGTGTCCTGTAATGTGAGAGATGGTAAAGCCTGCCCGCCAAGGCTCCCAGCTCAGCCAGCTCAACGTGTCATCCTCAGAGCTCCCTACTCTCCTGGGATTTGTATTCACCAATACTATTCCCGCAGGATAACGTAGGATATCGCTTAGCCAGTTACATTTTCATGGTTTATATGTTCGGATTTGTCTTTCTCTCTTCTTGGGCAGCAGGGGATTTGGGCTTGGATGTGAATACAGCTCATATCCCCAATCCTCAGGCCTGGGTTTCCTGCTCTATTACCAACGAGTTGACCCTTTGTGACCAGCGAATGGTGAACTGGTCTTGAGATAACACCTCTCTTGTGGTTCTTGTCGTCATACAACTGGCCTGATAACATTTGGTCATGCAGTATCTTATTAACCAGTTTTGATCATGAAGACAATTTTTCCGTAGAAAATTGATGTTTGGTATTTACTTCCTTTCTAAGTCAGGTTTGCTTTGATCAATTTATCTATTATGTCTTTCCTTTTTATTTAGATAGAAGCCTATAGTTTATCTTTTAAGTAAAATATTCCAGGCTGCTTTTGCCTTCAAGACCAATTACACCGTTTGAATAGCAGTTGCTAAATTAGTCATGTCAACCAGGAAGGCTTACATTAACTGACCCTAACTGAGAGACACGTACACACTGTCTCGTCCATCAGGTCTCCCAGTTTGGCTCACTGTCCAAGACCACTTTACCCGTCCACTGGGGTTTCACTTGGTAAGGCAAATTGTTTTTATTCTGTGCCAGAAAGTTTATTGACAGCATTAACGGATATTCTAGTGTCAAAATCAGAGTATTTTTTCTGTTCCTGCATTTTTGTGTTTGTGTGGATGTGATTACTTTGTAGTTACTATTTGTGTGTTAATGTGTTGCGGGGAAAGTGATTTACACTCGTGTTGCCCCATTTCTTAACCTTGTATATATGTACCGTGTATTTACTCCTATGTGCGTTTACACACACCCCAGTATAAGCCAGGTACCCATTTATCGACCATACTGGAGGGGAGGATTAACAGCTAGGATTGGCTGTGGGCTGACTGCCTCTCCCAGGATTCGAACCCATGAGTACTGATCATGGTTAGTAACTCTGCATGTGTGAGTACGTGTGTACACACCCCTTGTACCTCTATTGTAACTGTCGTACAATACATCTCGAGAAGCATCAATGTTTTGCATCCAAGCACGTCATACAGCAGATGTGATGACTACACCTTCAAAGCAAAATACATTATTACATTATCAGTTTTCAAATATTCATTATTCAAGAACTTGATTGTAGATCACAATGAAAAGTTATGAGATCTGTATTACACTACAAATTCTTAGGGAATGCAATAATACAGTAGCTATTTCTCTTTGGGTTGATGATCACTGAACAAGGATCTTAGTGTGTTGTAACAGAGCTTATTGTGTTGACGTCGGTCGAAGGTTCCCTTCACAGCTGAGAGGGATTTCCAAGGAGACATCTCCAGCAAGACTGTCAACGGCAGCTGTGGACACTAGTGTGGATCATGGATCATTATTTTCTTCCCGTATAAATCACAGATCGATAAGACAGATAGACTGGGTCTTTCTGATCACAGGCAATGATCGCTTGACGTCACGGGTGATCGATCGCTTTCCTTCACAGTAGGTAGCAACATGGAAGACTACACAGACAGGCAATATGTATTTGTTCTCCTGAAGGAGTAATTTCCCCGAGTCTGCGCCCCACCTTTATAGAAATTCATTTGGAACAAATTGGGTGTCAGTACTGGAAGAGCCACATGGCTGCCGTGGTCCATACTGACACACATGGGCCGCAGGGATCACCTTCACCAGGAGCCAATCAGTGAACGGGTTGTAAGTGCCACTTGCACCAGACGACTTTTTCACTGTCTCCTCCACGTGTCTGTCCTCACCAGCCCTCCCTCCCTCCCTCCCACGACCCAGTGTCAGGTCTGGCTATACATCACCCTGGTACACAGCTACACCATGCAGTTGGCCATATCTACACCTTGCAGTTGGCCACAGCTACACCCTGCATTTGACCACTGATACACCCTGCAGTTGGCCACAGCTACACCGTACAGTAAGCCACAGCTACATCCTGCAGTTGGCCAGGGCTAAACTCTGCAGTTAGCCACATCTACACCTTGCAGTTAGCCACAGCTACACCCTGCAGTTGGCCACAGCTACAACCTGCAGTTGGCCACAGCTACAACCTGCAGTTGGCCACAGATACCCCCTACAGTTGGCCACAGCTACACTCTGCAGTTGGCCACAGCTACACCCTACAGTAAGCCACAGCTACACCCTGCAGTTGGCCACACTACACCCTTTAGTTGGGCGCGGCTACGCCCTGCAGTTGGCCACAGCTACATCCTGCAGTTAGCCACGTCTACACCCTGCAGTTAGCCACGTCTACACCCTGCAGTTAGCCACAGCTACACCCTGAAGTTAGCCGCGGCTACACCCTGCAGTTAGCCCCACCTATACCCTGCAAGTTAGCCACAGCTACACCCTGCAGCTGGCCATAGCTACACCCTGCAGTTGGCCACACCTACACCCCTCAAGTAAGCCACAGCTACACCATGCAGCTGGCCACAGCTACACCCTGCAGCTGGCCACAGCTACACCCTGCAGCTGGCCACAGCTACACCCTGCAGTTTGCCACAGATACACCCTGCAGTTGGCCACAGCTACACTCTGCAGTTGGCCAAAGCGACACCCTACAGTAAGCTACAGCTACACCCTGCAGTTGGCCATGGCTAAACTCTGCAGTTAGCCACATCTACACCTTGCAGTTGGCCACAGCTACAACCTGCAGTTGGCCACAAATACACCCTGCAGTTGGCCACAGATACACCCTCCAGTTGGTCACAGCTACACCCTGCAGTTGGCCACAGCTACACCGTACAGTAAGCCACAGCTACATCCTGCAGTTGGCCAGGGCTAAACTCTGCAGTTAGCCACATCTACACCTTGCAGTTAGCCACAGCTACACCCTGCAGTTCGCCAGAGCTACACCCTGCAGTTGGCCACAGCTACAACCTGCAGTTGGCCACAGCTATACCCTACAGTTGGCCACAGCTACACTCTGCAGTTGGCCACAGCTACACCCTACTGTAAGCCACAGCTACACCTTGCGGTTGGCCACAACTACACCCTGCAATTAGCCACAGCTACGCCCTGCAGTTGGCCACAGCTACACCCTGTAGTTAGCCACGTCTAGACCCTGCAGTTAACCACAGCTACACCCTGTAGTTGGCCGCGGCTACACCCTGCAGTTCGCCACATCTACACCCTGCAATTTAGACACAACTACACCCTGCAGCTGGCCACAACTACACCCTACAGCTGGCCACAGCTACACCCTGCAGCTGGCCAGAGCTACACCCTGCAGTTAGCCACAGCTACACCCTGCAGTTAGCTACAGCTACACCCTGCAGTTAGCCACAGCTACACCCTGCAGTTAGCCACAGATACACCCTGCAGTTGGCCACAGCTACACCCTGCAGTTGGCCACAGATTCACCCTGCAGTTGCCACAGCTACACCCTGCAGTAAGCCACAGGTACACCCTGCAGTTGGCCACAGCTACACCCTGCAGTCAGCCACAGCTACACCCTACAGTTGACCACAGCTATACCCTGCAGTTAGCCACAGTTACACCCTGCAGTTAGCCACAGCTACACCCTGCAGTTAGCCACAGCTACACCCTGCAGTTAGCCACAGCTACTCCCTGCACTTAGTCACAGCTACACCCTGCAGTTAGCCAGGGCTACACCCTGCAGTTGGCCACAGCTGCACCCTGCAGTTGGCCACAGCTGCACGCTGCATTTGGCTACAGCTACACCCTGCAGTTAGTCACAGCTACACCGTGCAGTTGATCATGGCTACACCCTGTAGTTAGCCACAGCTACACCCTGCAGTTAGCCACAGCTACGCACTGCAGTTGGTCAGGGCTACACTCTGCAGTTTACCACAGCTACACCCTGCAGTTGGCCACAGCTACACCCTGCAGTTAGCCACAGCTGCACACTGCATTCAGCCACGGCTACACTGCAGTTAGCCAGGGTCACTAGGGCACAGTTGGCCAGGGTGACTAGGGCACAGTTGGGCAGGGTCACTAGGGTACAGTTAGTCAGGGTCACTAGAGAACAGATAGCCAGGATCACTATGGTACAGTTAGTCAGGGTCACTAGGGTACAGATAGTAAGGGTCACTAGGGCATAGTTAGCCAGGGTCATTAGGGCACAGTTAGCCAGTACCCGTGATGAGTTAATTTGACTTATAATTTCACTTGACGTTAAAGATATGTGTCTGCTCTTTCTTGTAATCAGTGTCCATTTTCTCCTCTACTCGTCTGTGTGTGTGTGTGTGTGTGTGTGTGTGTGTGTGTGTGTGTGTGTGTGTGTGTGGTCTTTTCCTTTTAAATATGGTTTTAGATATGGAGTGGAATCTTGATTTTTTTCGTTTTAATGTTACCTTTATATGTTAGGTCTCTCTGGCGGGTGCACAATGATCCAGCACTTCAGTGGCTGACTAGTTGTACTCTTTGGTCCATATAACTGTCTTTTCTTTCTGCCTCACCCACACGTGGGCTGGTGGCTCTCAGGCCACAAACATATAGTCTCTTCAGCAGACACACAACACTTAATACGTGATACTCGCAAATGGTTCTTTGTAACTCTAGATTTTCTTGTGGTGATCGCTGCGCGTTAGTCCTACCTTTTGGCTAGACCGTAAGTAATCATAAGTAAGTAAGTAAGTGCTCTCTGCCACAGCCCTTCACCCACCATTTGCTCTGGACACACGAATGTCAGCGGCCAACTGGAATATCATGACTTTAATCTATTAACCAAAACTTGTATGACTGAAGCACTAAAACCATATGAAATACATTTACATGAAGCTTAACACTACATTATTAACGATATGTAGCGACAAAAGTTAGAAAATGTTTACATATTTCTACAAATCGATTAATATTAAACATTCTTCTTCATGCTCTAGATAAGATAGTTACTCATTTAGTACGTTTTTTGTGACGTGTCACTCATGAGTTATAGTGGCACTAGCCGTTCTCTACACGTTCCTCTTTACCAGTTACTAGCTTACCGGTAAGATGGCGCTAATGGCAACTTCTGACAACTTTTCAGGTATACTGGTAACGTGGGATAGTTACCCTTCTTAAACACATTTCAGTTTAACCAGATCTCGAACGTCGTGTGGATGTAGCCAGTGTGTCTGTGCTTGTATAATTGTTTTAACGCGTTTTTAGGCAGTGTTACCTGAGTGTTGTGTCGTGAAAACTGTTTACACACCACTGAGTATGAGAACAATGGCTGATAACCATAAAGCATCTCCATCTGGTGTACAGACATTCATAGATTGTAAACATTCAGTTGTTGACGCCATGAAGATCACAAGCGTTCTTCACAAGAGGCAGCAAATGGAGGCCAAACATTATAGTGCTATCCATTTGGATACAGAAGTCATACTGAGGACGTTGGATGACCATGACGGGGTAAGCAATTTGACGTTGAAATTATAGACATGTTTGACGCTTGTGGTGAATCACTGAACGAGACCTTGAGACCCAGGACGCTAGTGGGTAGAGTTGTTTCCACACTATTTATTCACATATTCATTTATGATTTAATTTTGGTGAAATTCAATGGTAATATAACTGAGTAGTTATGCTTTCATAGATTACGTAGACGCTATATATTTTACATATACGTGTTAGAAATATTATCACGTAATTTCACGCATGTCTTTTTTCATGAATATCTATTAGCGTGAAACTCTAGATGAGCTCTTCAGGATCAATATGGTTAAAAACAGAATAGTTTCTAACTCAGTCAAAAAGTAATGTATCCACAAAGGTGTCAAGGTGTTTTTAGGTAACGTGAAGCAGAGCGAGACCCCGAAACCCTGAGCGGGTGGGAGTCAGCCGGCCTAAGACCTGAGAGTGGAACGCTTTAGCAGGCGGGAATATCTCAATGGCGACTCAATTCACCTTGTTTGAAACTGTGAAATTTCCGGGTCTTTCCCGTTAAAGGTTCACATATATGGGAAAGTTGGTTTGGTTTTCTAAACGCGTTGAAGGACTAATGCTCTTAACATGGAAGGGCTGGTGTGGTTGTTGATGAAGGTATATGGAAAAGATAGTGAGGCTGTTGTACATGGAAGGGATGGTGTGGTTGTTTAGGTTTATGGAAGGGACGATGAGGTTGTAATGGTATATGGACGATGAAGTTATAAAGGTACATGGAAGGGATGGTGAGGTTGTTAAGGTACATAAATGAGAAGGAGGGGATTGCTAAGGTACAAGGGTGGAATGGTGAGATTGTTAAGATACAGTGGGCTCCTGGTGTGTTGTTACCCCATATCATGCCTCACTTGCTCATGTGGCACCGTCACACTACTCCTGTAACTAGCGAGCTGAGTGTTAGGGTGGTTCCCTAATACTTGTTTCGGTCAGTACTGATATGTAAAGGATTAATCCTCAGTGGAAGTAATACATATCTTGGAGTTTCTGTAATTCTTAATATTTCAGTGAAAAATGATAATGATAATAGTAAGCCTCTGGGGAAAGAGTGTGAGAGGAAGAGAGAGGTGGAGAGAGGGAGACGCAGTTCGATGCTTCGTCCGAGCTGTTGTCGGATTGTTGTTGTTTGAGATTACTCCTTACAACTCAGGAGGTGCGGGCCCTATGCTCTAGGGCGGCCCGCCGGTGGTGAGGGACCTAAACGCTGGGCCTCAGGGGGTTGGGCTTGTTACCCCACCCACCTCCCACGAGAGCCAGACTCCCTCTGGCTGTTGTCGGAGTTTCTGACACAATCCTGCCTCAGTACCTTACTCGCACCGCACCTCAACAGCTCGGTTGAACAGCTTCTCCCTCTCCTCCTCCTCCTCCTCTTCCTCCTCCTCCCTCCTCTCACACTTTTTCATCAGATTATTATCATTATTATTATTATTATTATTATTATTATTATTTCAACGAAATATATGACAGCTGTAGAGACTCCGACATTTGTGCTATGTCCACTGAGGAATAATCCTTCACATAGTACGAACCAAATCAAGTATTAGGGAAACACCCTAACAATCAGCTCGCTTGTTATAGGAGTAGTGTGACGGTTCCACATGAGCAGGTAACTCGTGATATGAGGGTAACAACACACCCGGAGCCCACTGTACTTACCACTGAGGCAGAGGCTAAGGTTGACTCTGGAGAAGAATGTTGTGCCGGTAAACATGAGGGTACGGCCAAGACCTTTACCAGACATTCGTATATAAAGTTATGAGCGATCACTGGGAATAGTTCACTAGATGTGTTAGAATATAAATGAAGGTAAAGTATCAGTTTAGGGGCACCACTTAGATTTATGAATTGGGAAGAAATGAATAGTAATCAACTCCTTATACCTTTTGGAAGTAATTTAGACTAGGGAACGTGACTTGGGGCAATATGTTTTATGCTATGATAATAGAAAATGATAATCGGATGCCTGTGATAATTTGGGATAACATAGGGTGAAATTGAGGGAAACATATAATGAAATCAACCGAACCTATGAACACCTCACCTTACTTCCCCAGTAATCTAACTTTACTATATTCTATTGTTAATTGAAAGCAAAGATAGTTAATGTTACGATGTCATTGTTTGTACGCTAAGTGCTTTCAGTGTTCGCTGAGTATATTAGTTTCTTACATCCGCATGTAACCAGTAAGGCAGAAGGAAGATGAGGACAGTGTCTTCGGTATATTTCGAGTACGATACTGAATATTAGGGTAAATCTCGGCCTCTACGTGAGGTTAGGTGAGGTTTTCAATGGTTCTGTTGATTTGTACTAACGATTCACTTAGTCTTCCCTCACATGTCACCTGATGATCACAGACCTTATATCAATTTCACAGGTGACAAATCATGTAACAAATTATGCTGCCCTGGTTTATATTATTTATGATAAGGATAAACTCTCCATTGATATGCTTTTCATAGAAATACATAAGTTATTTCAGTGGTGCCCCTAAACTGGTACTTTACCTTAATGAACTAAGTATCACTCACATATAGGTGTTGATGAGAATGTAAACTTCCGGCTGCTAGCGGAGTAAGTAGGAGACAGTGAGTGAAAAGATGAAATACGAGCTCTTGTGTCTCGCCAGATATGTCAGGAAAGCGTGTGGGCACGTGTTAGCGAAGATGAAATAGGATGAACAGACACGCAAACACGAAATCACAGACCAATCCTTTCTCCTTCATGGGGAACAAAGGCTCTAACGTTAAGGTTTTTGGATAAATAAACCCACTAACTTGATAACGGGCCGCTATTCCAGTGAATTCTAGTTACAAGCATTAAGGTAACTACCCAACTCTGGTAGGAGTGCGCGGCCTCCTGATTAAATTACTGTGGATCTTGTAACTAAAGAGTTTGTTTCGTAATTTGTCTCATAACGTGGTAACAGGACCCGCTGTAGACATTGTACACTGAGAGCACAAGTCTGGCTTCTCTCGACACGCGTTTAACCTATGCTGCTGGTACCAAGACCCAGTGGAGACAACTCCTTGGGTTTCATCTCAGATGAATGTTCTTCGAAGAATGTTCGAATACTGGTCAAGTCTCTCTCTCTCTCTCTCTCTCTCTCTCTCTCTCTGTCATAGAAGCCACACTTTTTGGGTCCTTTAGCACAAAGCGAAGCCCAGACAGAAAACAAAGTCCAGGATCAATACCAGGCCCGTATGGACCACTAAGGAAAGCCATTAACAGTTGTGTACGAGAAGAGATCCTTCCACCCAAGTCAATGGATCACCTGGGTCCACTTGGGACTGGAACGGTGGAATGAACTTCAATGTTACGTGGAATATAAACAAAGTTCAGCATAGAGCTTATGTATGTCGCAATGAAACATGAAATACATGTTATTTTCACAGCTATGCAGCAGGATCTCTGAGTACTTAATTTTTTCAAATTTCAATAAACTGATTAATACACGGATCCTGAAAGGAGTGTTTCTGTGTTATGTGACAAACACATTGTCAAGTTAAATGCACTCAGATGCAACAGAGGCAGTGGAGTTTGATTGAACTGTAGCAGAACTGTAACAGAAGTAGTGGAGTGTCTCTGAGTTACTACAAAATTAGCAGAGTTTGTCTGCACTGCCACATAAACAGAGTAGTTTGTCTGAACTGTTACCTGGCCTTTGTTTCCATTGCCATGTGTATCCATCCATTTATCTATTCATTCTCAGTTCTTAATTGTGTCTGTCTTATTCTGTCTGCTTACTCTTTCCCAGCATCTGTATAGAGGCAGCTGTAGGGGTTCTGTGTGGAGAATATGGTTGTGCAAAGTGTTTTCATCACACTTCCATGTATTACGTTTCATTCAGCAGTTCCCTGTTGTCGTCCGTCCACTTTTAATAATTGAATATTTTCCCAAAAAATGTTTTGACTCGTATGTAAAGTCTAATACAAATGTTCACTGATGTACGCTATTTTCCTGCGTTTCGGTTCCCCCAACACTATACATGTTATTCCGATCCTCTTGCATTTCTCTATACCCACCACATCTTGTTTACTCTAGTATGCTGCAGTCTACACTATCCTCCAAACATTTTCCCTTTACCCAACACACTTCTCCTTTTCTCTAGTATGCTGCCCTCGACACTATCTTCCAAAATTTTGTTTACACAGCTTTTACGAGTCTTTGTTTCAGTGTTGGAGCCACAATGGTGGAGTCAACACATTTCTCTTTTGCTAAGGTTTTTGACTAGTTTTTATATTATCATACCTTACTCTTCAGCTATTGTATTAATTCAATATTTTCTTTTTGTATTTTCAACTGATGAGTCTTACGACTTAAGATAGCGGTGCACTTGTGTTCTATATCCTTCACAAGGGTGCTACAGTGGTGATGTGTCCAATACAGTGTTGGTACAGTTTTGTTAGTGTTGCTTGCACTGGTGTTTCTGTCCATAACAGTTATGGTATTAAAGCAAATTTATTCCCTACAGTATTGCTATGGTCATAACACTGATGATACAATATTGCTATTACCACAACAGTGGTACTGTGTGTTATGAGCGGTGCTATGTCCTTGAAAGTGATCCTTTTGTGGTGTTGTGTCCTTGACAGTGATCCTACTGTGGTGCATTGGCCTTGACAGTGATCCTATTGTGGTGCTATGCCCTTGACAGTGATCCTACTGTGGTGCTCTTGCCTTGACAGTGATCCTATTGTGGTGCTGTGCCCTTGACAGTGATCCTACTGTGGTGCTATGTCGTTGAAAGTGATCCTTTTGTAGTACTGTGTCCTTGACATTAATCCCATAGAGATGCTGTGACAGTGTATGGCAGGTCCTCAGCTGTTGGCACACAATGTAAATATCAACAGTAATCATCGTATATCTTCTCGCTTGTATAAACAATAAATAATCACATTATAAATTTTGTCTAATGCTCTTAAAATGATCTGGGCTGGAAATTTTTTCATCAGGCAGTTACGGTGTTCAAAACTCTTCATATTCCTGTTGACAGTAATTATCTTTTCATTGAATAAGTACTACTAACTTCGTTTACCCCTAACTACCTACAAGTGGTATTAGTCACCGTTGCAAGTACATTATCCCTCAGTATTATCAAGGTCCGTCACCGACGTGTATAGGTACACACCCCATCCTTCTGAGTGGGGAACATCCTGGTAATGCACCTCTGGTGTCGTCTTATCTCCCTCCCCAGTGTCAGGGACGTCAATACTGCCCGGTAAAGTCCACCACAAGAAGTTCAAGGATGCCCAATACACGTCTGGAATTCCAATAGTTCTCCCTTCTCACCCAGACCGAACTTTACCTTGAGTCTGAGGAATTTAGAATTGCTCTTGGTCGAAGTGATTATATCTTTAGTTTGCTACAAATTCACTGAAAACATCAAAAGCAGAGAGACAGTTCAAGTTCCTGTGATAATGTCTAGTGGAGGTGCCTGCCTGGCTTAGATTACTTAAACCGTAGTCTACTGTCAGCGACCAGTTGCAGAGTTTGGCCAGTCAGGAACAAAACGCGCTCTATTGTGTTGAAGGAGAATAATCGTTCTGTGACAGAGGGCCACTCAGAGAGAATGTAACAGCCAGTCAGTGACAGTACAGACGGTAGTGACGGTTGTATGCTACACAGTGACAGAGCGACACCAGACAGCGGCAGTACCGCCAGTCAGTGACAGCTGGGATGTTCGGTTACATGACGCAGTCAGTCACTGAAACAGATCGATTTGTTGTTTGCAAACCAAAAACACAACCTGAAGAAGATTTTAAGTCAATAAGAAACACTTAGTCTGTCTATGAAGAAATTGGGCCGGTCAGTGACAGTATGGACAACCACTGACAATTTTAGGCCACACAGTGACAGAGCGACAAGTTTCAGTAATATGTGGCATAGCAGTGCCAATCAGTGGCAGGGGGCCACAAGTCAGTGGCGTGTAGCATAGCGGTACCAATCAGTGGCAGAAGAATATCAGTCAGTGGCGTGTGGCAGAGGGACACCAGTCAGTGGGTGTGCAGCCCGTCAGTAACAGGGATAAACCAGTCAGTCACTCATCTACAGTTTGCGATAACTGTATTCCTCACTATAACGTGTTACATCGGGATACTCGCTGTATTACTACTGAACAATTTCTCTGTTATTCTGGCAAGATGCTCTGTAGAACCAGTTGGTGTGTGATACATTTTCCTGTGTTGATCACTGCATGAGAGATTAATCATTCTCTCGCTTACTGTTAGTTCCTGTCTGTTTGGATAGATGTTTATTAAGTCTTTAATCACTCGTTCTTCCATTTCTAAATTCGTATTTCTCTCTTTTCTATCTATGATAAACTGAATTTATTATTCTTACGTCTTGGTCAGAGACTTACCTTACTGGTCTAATGTCTTCAGTGATATGTATCTAAACACTCTGTCATAACTAACGTCAATAATCCTCACTGTGTAGTTCTATTACACTATACATTAGCAGCTTGATATATCAAGTTAAGCCTCACTATAGAGCTTAGTTACTGTAAACTGTCTACTTCGTTGGGCTTAATTATCTTGTTAAGTCATCTTTTATCACATTGTCGTCGGTTTTATTCTATTCTTCATTTATATACGGCCATGTTGGTGTGATAAACAACTGTAGCATTATGTTGCGTCTTGTGTCATTAAGTGGGGCACGTTCTTACATCTCCCCTGTGGAAACAGACCACCACACCTGGTGCACAGTGCCCCAGCCACCACACTTGGTGCACAATGACCCAGTTTAAAGTATTACGTCTAAGAGCTCCATATTCAAGATGTTCATGAGGAGGATTAGATCGTTCAGATACGAGTTTTCAAGACATTTAAATCCAAGGCTTTTGACCAGATGGAAAGGTTCCGTTAAGACCTAATTCACGACGATCAGATTTTACAAATGAAATACCAGGACAGCAGTCATGCCATTAGAATTTAGGATGTTCGATATCGTGTTGCTCGAACCTTGACGATCCGTATCACAGGAAGTGCACATTTGATACGACCAGTGTTTTCTGTATCCAACATCACGTTGATCTGAACCATTTGGCCATCACCATCTGTGAGATCCAGTTCATCAGATCCAGGAATCATTCGTCTGATTCTCTTGCTCGAGTTAGTGAGTCTGGGTTCAGGAGGTTCCAAGTGTCCGGATCCGTCGTGGGTCCGGATTTAGGAGAATCTAATACCAGAATGTTTATGATCTTTTTAACTTCGGGTGAATGAAAGATTCAGTTTAAGATATTTATGTTTTTTATGTATATTAAAGATACAGTATTTATGAATACTATAAACGTAATATGATGGTACTGAATAGCTTATTACAAGGTCATAATTGTATTAAGCAGAAGGCCTCACAAATCCAGCTTAGGGAAACATATCGATGTGAACAAGAAACAAGCGGACCAGTAAAGCCGTCGGCGCCCTCTACCGGGAGACC
>JAUUED010143503.1:0-15418 GCA_032361865.1 Panulirus pascuensis | reverse complement strand
ATCAATCTCCTTCCAATATATCTTCTTATTCTCCCTAAAGTTTACTGATACTCATTCAACCTAACCATCATTTGCCCTTCTTTTCAACCTTTATATATTCCTCTTGACTTCCTGTCACTTTATCTTATACATCCCCCAAGCATTTGCACTCCTTCCCTGTGAGTAATACCCCATTGCCTTCCTTTTCCCATTCATGAGCAACTCTACTTCTTTATCCCACCACTCACTACCCTTTCTAATCTACCAAACTCTCATCTTTCGCATGCCACATACATCTCTCGCACATGCCTACGACTCCTCACCCACTCCCCTTGCTTCATTTACTCTCACCCTTTGCCATTTTACACTCAATCTCTCCTGGTATTTCTTCAAATATGTCTCTTTCCAAAGCTCATTTACTCTTACCACTCACATCCTTTTTTTATAAAACTTCTACAAATCTTCAACTACAGGATTCATACTTCATAACTCTAGATTTTCCTGTGGTGAATGCTATGCACTAGCCCTGCATTTTGTCAGAATGGTAGGAGCAATAGATAGAAGTAGGAACACTAGACAGGAGCACTGGATGGAATCATTACATAGAAGTAGCAGGCAGGAACATTAGATGAGCATTAGGTAGAAGTAGTAGGTTGGAACATTACGTAGAAGTGATTGGTAAGAACATTAGGTAGGAGCCTCCAGAAGCACTGCACTAGAGATGACCTCAGTCAATAGCATATTAAGGATGAGGCACTAAATGCTATGAAGCGGCACTAGAGTTCACCAATTATGAAGACTTTTGCCATGACCACCCCTTTGAAGGAGTTCCCAAAGGGAACAGTTGTCAGAAATATACACAGATACCTACAAAATAGTTATTTTTAATGAGAAATCTCCATATTTGTAGCAGGAGTTTAAAAGAAATTTAGAAGCAAAGTAGTAAGTTAATGAACTTACCCTGATTGCCAGGGAGCTGTACCCAGTTGATTTATTGCAAGAATTCTTTTATGGTCTTTATATTCATACTTCCCCACATGGATCAGGTGTGATAGAATATGTAGTTGATTTTCACACATGGAAAGTTGTATTCTCATTTTCTAGGAAAATAGTTGAAAGGTAAAGTTCACAAAGTATATCTTTGCATAAACAGAGGGTATGCATTACACGAAGCTTCAATTTACAGAGTTTCTCATTAGTGAAGTTAGTATTTATGACCCTTTTCCCTATTATTACAAATGATAAAACACTACAACAAACATCATACATTACTGAAGGATGAGGAGCCTCACTGGGACCAAAGCCATTGTACATATGAATTATAATGAATTACAGGAGCTTATTAGCAACATTATTATGGTAATTTAGACTGACATTGGGGATGTTTTTCTAGAAACACTGGACTTATCAAACTGGTAGTGTTGGAACAGACACAGGACACAACAGGCCATCCTGCTTACTCTTCTGCTATTGACCGTAAACTGGATTTTCAACACCACAATAAAAACTTTTATTTTACCATCATTTTAATCTTATACAATACAGCACTTTGATTCCACAACTTGAAACTACACCCATTACAAAGGCTGATCATGAAACAATTGTTTGTATCCTTTTTTTTAACTAACAACAGCAGAAAAGAGATAAAGTTACATAAAGACAATTACGAAAATGCGACATCATCAAAACCAACTTCAGTTCACTAATTATCAGTATCATAACTTGTGACACAAAGATATCTTTCATTGATTTTGAAAAATAAAGCTTAGAACAAAACTTACACTAAAAAAATCAGTCATCTAAAAGAACTTGTTCAACCATTTAGTTAAAGATCACTTCAGTAGCTAGTCTTGTGAATTTACTGTACACATTTCACTTAATGAGTGTATTATATGTGTGCATTTGTAATGCTGCAACAAACAAGCCAGTAAAAATAATGTGAATGGTAAGGAATAATGGCTGACAGCTAAACATTTTTAATTAGTTGTATTCTTTATTCATTACCAAAGAGCAAGAAATAAATTTACTCAAAGACCTTTACTGTACGAAAAAGGTAACATTACCTAAAATATAATGTTAGTCTAGTTTTTACTCTAACTGTTAGAATCATAAATCCAGAAAATCCTTTATTCATTAACAAAGAGCAAGAAATAAATTTACTCAAAGACCATTACTGTACGAAAAAAGGTAACATTACCTAAAATATAACGTTAGTCTAGTTTTTACTCTAACTGTTAGAATCATAAATCCAGAAACAACGATATTTTCCTCTTATTATTTGTCTACCTGTAAAAGAACACTCCATTAGCTAGCCTTGTGAATTCAACAGCTATCTTTTCCTTTTAGTCAGTGAGTGTGTGAATGTGCATATTAGTATGAAAGTGTATTGCCAGTGTGTAACCCAGTGAACAACAGACACATAATCAACTGTCATGGTATCCTTTTACTACACCACCTCAGTACAGTATGCCACCTTAAATGGTTTGTTATGTCATTTATCACTTGCTCAGTACTTTTTACAGCAATACACGTAAGTATATTTAGTACGTGTGAATTACAATGACATATATGACAGATGCATGAGTATATTGAAGTAAATACAAATACAGCATTTTGGTCACTTCCACCACACTGTCAATTAATATTGTTGTATACACTTTTCTTACTATATTTAACAAACTTATTCCCCTATAAGTGCTAAATACATCCTTAGCACCTTTTCCTTTGAATAAATGAACAATAATTGCTTTCATCCATATCTTAGGCACAACTTTGTTTCCATGCTAAATCATGTATCAGATGCATCCACTTTATCACACTTTCTCCTCTGTACTTCAGCATTTCAGCCATAATCCCATCCATTCCAGGTGTCTTTATTACCTCCAGCCTCATTATTGCTCTTTTCTCCTCCCTTTTTACTATAGGTCCTAGCACTTGTATCCTATTCCTTCCATACCCATACATGTAAAAACTGCTGCCTCACCTTCTTCCATATTCATTACTACTTCAAAATAATCCTTCCATCTTCCTTTCACTTACTCCTTTTGATTCAGCAACTCCGCTTCCTTAATTCTTACCTTAACATTTATGCTCTTTACATCGATCTCTTTCCTTTTTCACCTCCATCCACTTAAATTTCTTATTTTCCCTAACCTTTTCACTCAACTTTCTTCCAAAATCTTCATGTGCTCTTTTTTGCTTTCCTTTATCAGCTTCTGAACATTCTTCTTACACATCTTATATTCCTTCCTCCTCCTTTGCTGAACTTCCACTGGTACATTCCTTTCTATCAATATACAATATGCCTTTTTCTTCTTTTCCACAGTATTTCTAATTTCTTCCATCTACCATGCATTGCCTTTTTTATTCCTATATCTCACAATCTTGTACCCAACTACTAATTCTACGACCTTTAATAGTATTTCTCTAAACATTTTAAACACATCATGCACATATAACTGCATCCCTACATTCACTATGCTTCCATCTAAACTCTCGGTCACCCTCTTTTCATACTCCTAGCTGCTTTATTTCTGATTCATCATCATGCTTGCTAACATTTTTACCTCTTCATTCTTCCTTACAACATACCTCCATTTCTCTCTGATCCCCAACCCCAAAAGAACAGCAATATGGTCAATCTCCAAAGAATCCTCTCACAATTCTAGAATCTAGCATGGCCTTTTTCAACCTTTCATCCACTGCCACATAGTTAATCAAAGCCTTTTGTTATTCTCTTCTCATCCATGTATACCTGTGGATCATTTTGTGCTGAAAAAAGGTAATTGCAAGGTCAGCACAGACATTCACAAGATAATTTCCATTCTCATTTACTCCTTCACTAGCAACTTTACTTCATCATCCCAGCACTCACTAACCTTTCTAATCTGCCCCCCCACCCCCACCTTTCACATCCATTTCTTGCACATGCCAGCAATTTTTCTTCATACTTGATTGCCATTTCCCACATTAGTGAGGTAGCACCAAGAACAGATGAAGAAAGACCCCATCCGCTTACATCCATTCTCTAGCTGTCATGTGTAATGCACCAAAACCACAGCTCCCTGTCCACAAACAGGTCCCACAGACCTTTCCACAGTTTACCATAGATGCTTCACATGCCCTGCTTCAGTCTACTGACAGAACTTTGACCCCTATATACCACACAATACAAGTTCACTCTATCTCATGCACGTCTTTCAGCCTCCTGCATGTTCAGGCCCTGATCGCTCAAAATCTTTTAAACTCCATCCTTCCATCTCCAATTTGGTTTCCCCATTCTCCTTGTTCCCTCCACTTCTGACCCATATATCCTCTTTGTCAGTCTTTCCTCGCTCATTCTTTCCATATGTCCGAACCATTTCAGCACAGCCTCTTCAGTCTCTCAACCACACTTTTTATTACCACACCTCTCTCTTACCTTTTCATTACTTACTCATTCAAACCACCTCACATCACATATTGTCTGCAAAAATTTCATTTCCAACACACTCATCCTCCTTTGCACAGTCTTATCTATAGCCCATGCTTCACATCCACACAATAATGTTGGAACTACTATACCTTCAAACATACCCATTTTTGCTCTCCCATATAACAATCTCTTTCTGCACATTCTTCAGTGCTCCCAGAACCTTTGCCTCCTCATCCAGTCTATGACTCACTTCTGCTTCCATGGTTCCATGTACACCCATGTCAACTCCCAGGTATCTAAAACACTTCATTTCCTCAAATTTTTCTCCATTCACACTCACATCTTAACTAACTTGTCTCTCAACTGCACTAAACCTAACAACCTTGCATTTACTCACATTATCTCTCAACTTCCTCCTCTCACACACCCTTTCAAATTTAGTCACCAACTTCTGCAGTGTCCCCCTCAAATTTGCCACCAGTGCTGTATCTTCAGCAAACGAATGTCTCACTTCCCACGCCCTCTCATCCCCTACAGACTGCATACTTACCCCTCTCTTAAATACTCTCACATTGAACTCCCTCACCACCTTATCCATAAACAAATTTAATGATTTTAGTGACATCATACATCCCCTGCTGCAGACCAACCTTCACTTGGAACCATTTACTCTCATCTTCCTACTCATACACATGCTTTACACCCTTGACAAAAACTGCTCATTGCTTCTAGCAGCATTCCTCCCACACTGTACATTCTTAAGGCCTTCCAAAAGGCATCTCTATTAACCCTATCATATGCTTTCTCTAGATCCATAGATAGCACAAACAAATCCATCAATTTCTCTGAGTATTTCTCACACACATTGTTCAGTGCAATCACCTGATCCATAATCCTCTACCACATCTGAAACCACACTGTTCCTCCTAATATGATGCTCTGTACATGCCTTTACCCTCAATCAATATCCTTCCATATAACTTATACCTCTATAGTTTGAACACTCACTTTCCTTCTTGCCTTTATACACTGACACTAAACATGCATCCCACCAGTCCTCAGGCATCTCTGCATACACTGAAAATCCTAGCTAACCAATCAATAACACAGTCACCCTCTTACCACATTTCATCCTATGTAAGGCTTTCATGATGTCTTCTCTCTTCACTAAACCCTCTCCATGACTTTCTCACTTCATACACCACTCTGACCCAAATACCCTACATCTGCCATCCTATCAAAAATATTCAACAGTCCTTCAAAATGCTTAACCTATCTCCTCACTTCATCACTATCTGTTACCACTTCCCCCATTGCCCCCTTTACTGATATTTCTAAGTGTTCTCTTGTTTTTGCACATTATTAACCTCCTTCCAAAATATCTTATTGTCATTCAAGTTTGTCCTCTTTTTCAACCCTGCAGTTTCCTCTTGACCTCCTGCCACTTTCTCTTATAGATCCCCTATTCATTAGTAACTTTACCTCTTCATCCCACCACTTACTACCCTTTCATATCTGCCCACCTCCTATCTTTCGCATGCCACATGCATCTCTCGTACATGCCAGCAATGCTTCCATAAATGCCCATTCCTCACCCACTACCCTTCATTCCTCACCCACTACCCTTGCTTCATATTTTCACCTTTTGCCATTCTACACTCAATCTCTCTTGGTTTTCCTTCACACAAATCCCTATTTCAAGTTCACTTACTTTCACTACTCTCTTCTCATAAATATTGTATGCTCTTTCCCTAAAACCTTTACAAATCTTTAATCTTACCTCCACAAGAAAGTGATCAGACATCCCACCAGCTGCCCCTCTCCGCACATTTACGTCCAAAAGTCTCTCTTTTACATGCCTATCAATTACTCTGTAATACAATAATGCCCGCTGACAATCTTTCCTACTCATGTACGTATACTTGTATATGTCCCTCTTTTTAAACCAGGTATTCCAATCACCAGTCTTTTTGCAGCACACAACTCCCAAAACTATTCATTATTTCCATTCATAATACTGAATACCCCATGCCCCAAATTATATCCTCAACTGCCACATCATTCACCTTTGCATTCAAATCACCCATCACTAATACCTGGTCTCTTGCATCAATACTGCTGACACAATCAACTGCTCCCAAAACACCAGCTTCTCATTATCTTTCTTCTTATGGCCAGATGCATATGCAATAATAATCACCCATCTCTTGCCATCCACTTTCATTTTTACCTACAGCAGTCTAGAATTCACTTCCTTTCATTTTCACACACTTCAGCAACTCCCATTTCAGCAGTAGTTCTACATCCTCCTTAGCTCTTGTCCTCTCTTTACTCCTAAGACATTAACAAACCATTCTTCCCCTTTACCCTTGAGTTTTGCTCCACTCAGAGCCAGAATACCAGATTCCTCTCCTCTAATATACTACTTACCTCTCCTCTCTTCTCATCTTGGTTACATACACACACATTTAGAAACCCCGACTTGAGCCTTCGAGGACAATGAGTGCTCCCTGCTTGGCTTCTTCTTTTAGAAATTGATATACAAGAAAGGGAGGGTTTCCAGCCCCCCCTAATCCCATCCAATTTAGTCAGCTATAACACGCAGGGAATAGGGAGATTCAATTCTTTCTCTTTTACCCATGCCAGCAATGCTTCCCTAAATACTTCCCATTCCTCATCCACTCTCCTAACTTCATTTACTCTCACCTTTTTGCAATCATACAGTCAGTCTCTCATGGTATTTCTTTATAAGTCTCTTTTTTCCAAGCTCACTTACTCTCACCACTCTCTCACCGATAATGTTTCCTCTTTTCCAAAAACCTCAACATATCTTCACTCTTGCCTCCATAAGGTAATGATCAGACATCCCACCAACTGCCTCTATGATTATATTCACATCCAAAAGTCTCTCTTTTACACACCTATCAATTAATATTTTTTTCATACTTGATCACCATTTCCCACATTAGCAAAGTAGCACAGGAACGGATGAAGAAAGGCTACATTTGCTCGCATCTATTCTCTAACTTTTACATATAATGCGTCAAAACCACAGCTCTCTATCCACAACCAGGCCCCATAGACCTATCCATGGTTTACCCCACATGCTTTACATGCCCCTGTTCTGTTCATTGTTTTAATTCCCTCTACTCCATGCACACCTTTCATCCTCCTGAATCACTCAAAATCTTTCTCATTCCATCCTTCCATCTCCAATTTTGTCCCCCCCTTCTCCTTATTCCCTCCACTTCTGAAATATATCCTTACTCATTCTCTCCATATGTCCAAACAATTTCAGCACACCCTCTTCAGCTCTTTCAACCACACACTTGTCATTGCCACAACTCTCTCTCACCCTGTTATTTCTTACTAAATCAAGCCACCTTACACCATATATTGTCACTATTTAAATATTTTCCAACACATGCAACTTCCTCCACACATCCTCATCTATGTCCCATACCTCACATCCTTATAATATTGTTGGAAATATTATACCTTCAAACATTTCCATTTTTGCTTCCCAAATAATGATCCCTTTCCACACATTCTTCAGTGCTCCAAGAACCTTCAGCCTCTCAGCCACCCTATGACTCACTTCCACTTCCATAGTTCCATTCACTGCCATGGCCACTTCCAGCTGTCTAAAACACTTCACTTCCTACAAATTTTCTCCATTCAAACTCACTCACAACCTAACCTGTCTTTCAACCCTGCTAAACCTAATAACCTTGCCTTTGCTCACATTTACTCTTGGCTTCCTCCTTCCAAACACTTCCAAACTCAGTCACAAACTTCTGCAGTGTCTCACTCAAATCTGCTGTCAGTGCTGTATCATCAGCAAACAACAAATGACTTACTTCTCAGGCCCTCTCATCCCCCTACAAACTGCATATTCGCCCCTTTCTCCTAGACTGACATATTCTTCTCTCACCAACCCATATACAAACAAAGTATACAGCCATGGTGACATCACACACCCCTGCATAATCCAATAATTCCCGCTAACCATCTTTCCTACTCATTTTGTAAACTTGTGTATGTCCCTCTTTTAATACCAGTATTCCCAATAACCAGTCCTTTTTCAGCACATAACTGCACAAGCTGTTCACCATTTCCAATGATATATTTTGATATAATTTTCCAGCCATATGTCAAGGTCAAGTGAGTAATTTTACCAGTGATGGCCTTCTACCTTAGCAGCTTGAACCAATGGACACCTGAGCAGCCTCCTGGACCCCTGGTGACCTGGATCACTGGTGAACTGGACTTTCCACCCAACTGGAATCCCTAGCCACCTGAACCTCTGGCATCCTGGACTCTGAACCAGGTCAGTGACCTGGCCACCTTGGTTGTCTCTTGGGCCCCTGGGTTGCCATATCCTTGGTCTTTGACCATATTGTCAACCTACTGAACCCCATAGTCCTACCCGATGTTGTATTAGATTAATTTTCTGATGGAATGCCTGACAACCCTGGTATGTACCAACATTCTAACAACTTTTACAGTAAAATTTCATTCAGTAACATGAAAATACATTGTTAAATTTACAAACAATAATAATCCTATTTAATATTAGTTTGTGCTTCTTACAAAGGCTTATGACCAATATCACCTTGCTCGGTATGTTCTCAAAAAAGGTCGCTTACATTCTTGTGGATGTTAACAAAGTAGCTGCTTGCTAAGAAAAACATGCTATGGTAGCCTGTAATGAACATCATACTATTACATCCTTTCTCTTTTCAAAGACATAGTATTGTACTGTATATCCGTACATCAATTCAGAAAATATTTTTTTTATCACAAAATATAATAGGGCTGTAATATAAAGAGGTCATTTATGGCACAAATATATGTGTATTCTTATGTACTAACATATTTACTTAGTTACAATGTAACTTAACTCTAACTGGAAGCACATTTCTAGATGGTCTCACACTATACTTTGTAAGTTCACTTGCTGCACTAGAAACATCTCTATAACCTTCTTCATCCTTATCCTAGTTCTGCACTCTACTTGGTACACTCACAAATGTATTCACATTGGCCTCCAAACCTTAATCTGTATCTAACCCTATTTAAACTTGTACATCTCCTACTATAGTGTCTCATGGTCTTTCTTTATCATCCAGGTCTCGTTCACTAGTCTTTGTCAAAAGCTGCTTACTGCACCATACAGTCCCTGAACATATCATCATCTCCTATGAACTCTCATCCAACCTCTCATTAGCTGTTTCTTTCTGACAGGTCTTGTCTCCGAGAGCATTTGGTTTGATCATTACCATGTCTCCTTCTAATGGGTCAAGATCTTTAGCTGTCTTTTTGTAATACCATGCACTCTTCAAATTCCTGAGTCTTCTCTTTTTCTTTTCAAGTGAGACATCTATCTCTCGTACCTTCAAGAGCTAAAATGATATTGGTGTCCTTCTTGCAAGTTTCCGTTGAGCTGGACTTATTTCCACATCCTGTTTAATGGTGTTTCTGTGGTCAAATATGGATCGTTTCCACTGGTTGTAGCCTTCCTGATAGGACTCTCAACAGTTTTGAAACCCGATTCAG
Organism: Panulirus pascuensis; assembly: GCA_032361865.1. Lineage (NCBI taxonomy): Eukaryota > Metazoa > Arthropoda > Malacostraca > Decapoda > Palinuridae > Panulirus > Panulirus pascuensis. The sequence goes on along the minus strand of JAUUED010143503.1, from coordinate 5,466 downwards.
TCATTCCATTCAAATGAAAGTTCTTAGGACAGCTTGTCTTGTGATGAAACTCATACTTGTCTGCAAAGTCCCTGATCTCTTCACTGATAAATTGTGGTCTATTGTCTGATAAGCACTGATGGAATCCCATATCATACAAAGTAAACTTTAAATTTTCTGATGAAAGCACCAACTCTTGTTGACTCCAACACATCAGCTTCCCAAAGTTGCTAAAATAGTCCACAGGCAGTAAAAAGTTCTGATTCTTCAGCTCAAATAATATCAACACCTATCCTTTTCCATGGTTGGTCTGCTTTCTCATGGGACATTATGGTTTCTTTCTGTTGGGCACTCAAATCAGTTGCGTATTTCACACTGGGCATTATGCTCTTTGATCTCAGCATTCATACATGGACAGCATAACCATTCCCTTGCTTGCCTGACAGACAGACTTCTAAACCTGTATGAGTAAAATTTGTTGCCTTCTTGATTTCTTCATGCAAAGCATGAGATATGATTATCCGATCTTTGAATAACACAATTTTGTGCTGAGACCTCATCTCTTTGGGGGGGAGGAGAAAGAAAGATAAAGGGCAGTAGCTGGTTGGGGACAGTATTTTTTGCTTTAGGCCACCCAGAGATTATGGTCTCCAAGAGTAATTTCAGTCTTATCATTTGCTGTTGCTCTCTTTATCTTCTCCAGATGCTCTGATCTGATGGGTAAAGGAGATACCATGTTTATATTCTCAAACTTTTGTCCTCCCCATTCTCCAGTAAGTGTGTTCTTGACAGAAAATCTTTGATGTGCATTTACCTCTCTGATTGATATTCCAGTTCTGCATCATACTGGTAAGCTTGGGGTAAAATTCCTTGCAGTCCCTTTGGCACTTAGTTTTTTTTTTTTTTATATTGACTGTAGAGGTTTGTGGTCACTTATTGCTATGGTCAGTCTCCCAAATATATACTAATGAAACTCTCTCAGGGCAAATACAACTGTTAACATCTCTATCTGTGCATATGTAGTAACTGTAAGAGTCAATGAACTGCTTGCATAAGATATTGGTGTACCTTCCTGCATCAACGTAGCACTTAAGCCTGTCTGACTAGCGTGACAATAACAGTGGTTTGATTTGGTCACAGAAAGCTAACACTGGAGAGGATGTCACTACCTGCTTGATGTTGTCTACAGCTTCCTCCAGCGCTCTTCCCCATAGCTATTCAACATCTTTATTGGCGAGATGATGGATAGGCTCCACTACATCAGAGAGTTCAGGTGAGAAACTAGCTAAATAATTCAGCATGCCTGCTAATGTCTGTACATCTGTCACATTCTATAGAGTTTTCATCTTTACAATGGATGCTGCCTTATCAGGATCAGGTTTTGAACTATAATAAGATAGCTTATGTCCTAGAAAAGAAATCTCAGACTTCCTCAATTTTGTCTTATAAGTGCTGAGCTTGATCCTTCGCTTCCTACACCTCTCTAAGTGCCTACAAACATTGCCATTATGCTCAGTATAATCAGTTAATTCATCAGTATCTCCAATCTCATGAACTAATATGTCATCAACTGCACATACAACTCCTTTCAGACCCTCCAGGGCAGTATTCAGCCACTTTTGGAACATTTCACTACTCACAGCTAAACCAAATGGTAATAGTAACTACTGAAATGTAGTAGGGCAGTTTGACTGATCATCTAGTACACAATGCCAGTAATCATACCTCAGATCAAACTTTGAGAACAATTTAACCTTTGAAAGGTCAAGTAATACATCATCAATTTTTGGTAGTGGATGCATTTCTCTTTTCAGGTATTTAATTAATGCTTGTGGCTCAATGCAAATTCTTAGGTTACCTGATTCTTGCTTCCAATAACCTTACATCTTACCCATTCTGTTGGATCATCTACTTTGACTATGAATCATTATTATGAACCTTTTTCTTAACACTAACTGGCACTCTACATGATGATATTGCCATTGAATTAAGTGATGAATCAATAGTTAAAAAGTATCAGGTACTTTCCATAGATCTTCTGACATTACATCATGGTAATCTACGAACACATCTTGAACTGCACAAACATTCTAATAATTCACATTTTTCAGATTCATCTGCTCTGTTGCTCTCTTACCCAAATTTGATACAAGGTCCTGTTCTGGAACAGTAAACTCTACATAATATTTACTTTTTGTCTTACAATTGATGATAACAATTCTCCTTTTTCCCAGAGGGTTTATCTTAGTAGAATTCCACATGTACAAAACATTCACACTTGCACCACAGTCAACCTGAAATTTCATCGTCTTACTGCCTTCCTCCATGGATGTCAAGATGGCTTCATTGCTGCATCGTATTAATAGCTTCATAAAATATGGGACATCAGGGTGGACCTTCATGGATGTCATAATGGCCTCATCTGTGCATCGTGTCAAAAGCCATTAACACAGGATGTTGGGGTTGGCTTTTCCATCTGCATCCTCTTGAATACTGTTGACCATACTTCTCCTAGAATGCTTGTCTGGTTTTGATCTGCATGTTATTTTAAAGTGATTCTTCACCTTGCACATAGTACAGGTCTTACTATATGCTAGGCATTCTTCTGTCTCCCCCAAATATGCTTGCTGCAACAGAATTTGCATCTTTCATGGGCGTGTTTGACCAGGTGTGGTCCTCGTTTGATTTCTTTCATTTCATTTGTCGTCCTTCATGGGTTTCTTCTGAGTCACCGTGTAACAGCGTCTAGTCCTACACCATGATATACTGCCATCTTCTGCTTATGTGCCAAACAGATTTCGTCCTCTTTAAAGAATTATCACGAAACATGTCATCTGAGCATCCAAATACTAATTAATCTCTCATCTAAGTTTCTTTCTGATCTCCATATTCACACTCCTTGGATGGATTCCCAAGTCTGGTGATAAATGAATCTCGAAATTGTCCCGTCTGTTGTCCACACTTTTGAAATCTATTTCTGTCAGCCAGTACATTCTTATTTGTGGGCAAAATGTGCCATCAAATTTAGCAAGTACACTTTTTAGCTGCTGGGTAAAGGCTGATTATCTACTGGTACTAGGAAGACGAATGAATTATACCAGTCTAATAATGCATCTCCACTACTAGGAAGACGAATGAATTATACCAGTCTAATAATGCATCTCCACTGAAAGTTAGAAGTACTGCAACCTTCGTCTAACCAGGTTTCTTCTTTAAAACCTTATGCCACAAAAGAGGTTCATAAATTTTTGTTCAAAGGCCTTCAAAGATCGTTCAGTGTTGCCTTTTAGGTTTATTTTGCCGGGGATGTCCGAGTTGTGAAACTGCCGTTTGGACCACCGCTTGATTTCGCCTCATACCACCACAACAGGAGCTTGTCATGTCATTTTCCTCCAGTTATTTCTCATCTGTCATTACAGAAGATGCTTTTACAGTTGCCACCATGTTTTTATAGGGGTTTGTGCGTCTTCCAGAGGTGTAATATTCTGGAGAAGAGAGAGAGATAAAAAGCCATTGGTTGACACTATCCATAACAGGTTGCTTATATTCTTGTAGCTGACCTAAACAGCTGATTGATTATAGAAAACGTGATGGTAGGCTGTAATAGACATGATTATTTTGTTGTACACTCTAAGGTGATATACAAGATAGTAATTGGTCATTTTGATATTGTTAGGGTTGAAGGTGGAACGAGAGGCAGCGCTTGATTAGTAAGTTTATTCAATGGTGAGGTTGTACACTGTTAACTGTACGGGACCCGGGTAGCAACTGACTCCTCCGGGCTGCCCCGTACGCTACCCTGGAAAACATGTCGTACAGCATGGCGGTACTAACTCCTACACTCCCCCCCTAGTTACACATGTCATCCTGAGATGCTGTAATGATAAAGGGAAAAAGGAAAATAATATAAACTGTGATCAACATAAAGCGAAATAATATCCTAGGTTAGGCGGGGGAGTTCATGTAGTAGTCGTCCAGACGCCTTGGGGCGCGCCTGGTGCGTCGTGGTCTAGGGGTAGGGGGGTGGGCTGCCACAGCGCCGGGAGACCCCTGGTGCGTCCCTGCTTGGGGCTCCATGTAGAGTGGGCGGAGGTGACGTCTGTTTCTGATTGAGGCCCTACCGCTGCCGTCCAGCCGCACCATGTACTGCCTTGGGGCGGTCAGCTCTGTTACCGTCCCTAACCGATCCCAACGTCCGTTAGCTGGGTTCTGAACGCGGGTTCGCTGTCCAGGTCTGAGGGCCTCGAGATTGTGAGCGAACTGGTCGTGCCGGAGTGAGGCGTTTGCTGCTGATCGGTTCATGGCACGTTCCCTCTCGCGTAGCGTTTTCCCCCATTGCTTGCTAATTAAGTAGAGGGAATTCTCCACCGGTACGGCGTCGCGTAGTTGCCTGCCTGTCAATAGCTGGGCTGGGGATGCGTCTGAGCCTTGCAGGGGCGTGTTGAGGTACTGCATGAGTGCTCTGGCGATGGCATCGGTGTCCAGGGACCCTCCACGGGAAACGTTACCTCGTAGCAGCCTCTTGGCAGACTTGACGGCTGCTTCCGCGCGGCCGTTGGACTGGGCATAGTGGGCGGAGGAGATCCTCAAGTTGACGCACCAAGTTTTGAAGAATTCTCGCGACTCCTGACTGGTGAGGTTTGTGCCCCCGTCGCATGAGAGTTCTTCGGGGATGCCAAATCTTCGGAACCACCGTCGGAATGTCGTGATGAGGCGAGAGCTAGTGGCCTCCCCTGGCACGTGCTCTACCTCTAACCAACCTGTCAACCTGTCAGCGTAGGCTATGTAGGTGTTGCCGTCTAGCTGGAATAAATCCGCCACCACTTGCTGGAACGGGTACTGGGGTGGAGGGGTAGGTAAGAGCCTCTCAGTTGGCTGAGAAGGGGCGTGCGTCTCGCACGCCTGGCAGTGGCGTCGTTTTTGCTCCACTTCTGCATCTATGCCCGGCCAGTACACCGATTGCCTGGCCCTTCGGAGCATGGAGTCTCTTCCTTGATGGCCGGCGTGGAGGTTGTTGAGTACGGTGCGTCTAAGGGTAGCCGGGATGACTAGGCGAGGGAACCTCTCGTCGCTGGTGTACAGGACTATGTCGCCTTGGCATGACAGGTGGTGTCGCATCCTGAAGTAGGGTCGTAGGGCGGCTGGTTCCAAGTCCTTCCGATCGGCCCAGCCGTTGCTGGCCACGCACTCGTGAAGTAGCTGGTAGTCCTCATCCTTGAGGGCCTCCTCCTCCACTTGTCGTAGGTCTACTACGTGTCCCCCGTCGTCCTCCGTGGCTTCCTCCGCCGCGGCGACCATGGCTGCGCACACTGCTTCATCGTCGGCCTCGTCAGACTCTTCTGGTGCGCTCGCTAGGGCCGGGTAGCGTGAAAGCGCGTCTGCGGCACAGTTAGTTTTGCCCTTGACGTATTTGATGCGGAAGTTGTACATCAGTGTCCTTTCCTTCAGGTTGAGGATGCGGGGATTATGAATGTCTTTGAGTTCCTT
>JAUUED010132445.1:0-15544 GCA_032361865.1 Panulirus pascuensis | reverse complement strand
CTTCAATTCCTCGCCTTCTTGAAGCCATCAGAGGCATCTGGTTGAACAGAATTGACCGTGATTACTGCAGAAATCTTACTGATTCCATGCCATGATGCATTCAAGCTGTTTTGCAGGCATGTGGTGGCCACACTAAGTACTAAAATAAAGAAAATGAAAGTTTTTTTTTACCCACTCCTCAGACTTTCCATGGATACTGTAATATTGTGGGAATTATTATACTTTCAACATACCTATTTTAGCCCTTCCAGATAACGTTTTCTCTTTCCACACATTCTTCAATGCTCCCAGAACTTTCACCCCCTCACCCACCCAATAACTTATTTCTCCTTCCTTGGTTCCATTTCCTGCCATGTCCATTCCCAAGTATCTAAAACACTTCGCTTCCTCCAAGTTTTCTCCATTCAAACTCAAACCCCAATTGACTTGTATTTCAACCCTGCAAAATCTATTAACCTTGCTTTTATTCACGTTTATTCTCAACTTCCTCCTTTCACACACTTTTCCAAACTCAGTTCTCAGTCACCAACTCCTGCATTTGCTCATTCAAATCCGCCACCAGTCTGTCTAATTGACTCGCTTCCAAAGCTCTGTCATCTCTCATAGACTGTATACTCACCCCTTTCTCCTAGACTTTAGCATTTACCTCCCTCATCTCCCCATCCATAAACAAACTGAACAACCATGGTGACATCCCACACCTCTGCCACAGACCAACATTCACTTGGAATCATCCACTCTCCTCTCTTCCTACTCGTACACTTACCTTACATTGTGGATAAAAACTTCTCACTGCTTCTAGTAGCTTTCCTCCCACACCATAAATTCTTAAGACCTTCCACAAGGCATTTCTATCAACTCGTATCATATGCTTGCTCTAGATACACAAGTGCCACATATGAATCCATCTGTTTCTCTGTATTTCTCACACATTCTTTAAAACAAACAACTGATCCACACATCCTCTACCACTTCTGAAACCACGCTGCTCCTCCCCAGTCTGATGCTCTGTACATGCCTTCACCCTCTCAATCAACACCCTCCATACAACCTACCAGGTACAGCCAACAAACTTATGCCTATGTAGTTTGAACACTCACCTTTATCTCCTTTGCCTTTATACAATGGCAATATACATGAATTTTGCCAATCCTCAAGGGCTTCACCAGGATCCATACTTACACTGAATATCCTTATCAACCAATCAACAACACAATCACCACCTTTTCTTAACAAATTCAACTGCAATACTATCCACTTCTGTCGCCTTGCCGTATTTCATCTTCCGCAAGGCTTTCACCACCTCGTCTCTCTTCACCAAACCACTCTCCATGGCTCTCTCTCTTCGCATACCATCCCGACCTAAACACCATACATCTGCCACTCATTTATCAAACAAATTAAACAATCCTTCATAATACTCAATTCATCTCCTCTTCACTCCTTCACTGCCTGTTATCACCTCCCTTTTTGCCCCCTTCACCGATGTTCCTATTTGTTCTCTTATCTTTCGCACATTATTTACTTCCTTCCAAAACATCTTTTCATTTTCCCTAAAGTTTAATGATACTCTCTAACCCCAACTCTCATTTGTCCTCTTTTTCAGCCCCGGCATCTTCCTCTTGGCCTCTTGCCGCTTTCTTTTATAAATCTCCCAATCATTTGCATTTCTTCCTTGTAAGTACCGCCAAAACGCCTCTTGTTTCTCTTTCACTAGCAAATTTACATCTTCATCCCACCGCTCACCTACCTTTTCTAATCTGCTCACTTCCCACCTTTCTCATACCACATGCATCTCTTGCACATGCCATCACTTCTTCCCAAAATACCTTCAGTTCCTCATGCACTGCCCTCACTTAATTAGCTCTCACCTTTTGCCATTCTGTTCTCAACCTTTCCTGTTATTTCTTCACACAAGTCTCCTTTCCAAGCTCACTTACTTTCAGCACTCTCTTTTCCCCGACATTTTCTCCTCTTTTTCGAAAACCCGTATAAATCTTCACCTTCGCCTCCACAAGATAATGATCAGGCATCCGACCAGCTGCCCCTCTCAGCATATTTACATCCAAAAGTCTCTCTTTTACACACCTATAAAGTACTACGTAATCTAATAATGCCCGATGACCATCTCTCCGACTCATATACGTATACTTGTGCAAATCTCTTTTTAAACCAGGTATTCCCAATCACCAGTCTTTTTTTCAACACACAAATCCAAGAGCTCTACACCATTTCCATTCACAACACTGAATATCCCATGTGCACCAATTAGACCCTCAACCTTCGCATTTAAATCACTCATCACTAATACCCGATCTCGTGCACCAAAAATGCTGACAAACTCACTCAGCTGTTTCTAAAACACTTGCCTCTCATGATCTTTCTTCTCATGACCAGGTGCATAAGTACCAAAGATTACCCATCTCTCGCCATCCATTTTCAGTTTTACCCATATCAATCTAGAATTTACGTACCTCCTTACGCTCTCTCACACGCTCCCACAACTCCTGCTACAGGAGTAGTGCTACTCCCTCTGTAGCTCTTGTTCTCTCAACGACCACTTGCTTTACTCCTAGGACATTTCCAAACCATTTCCTCAAACATTCTATCTATCTCTCCTCTCTTCTTATTCTGTTTACATCCACACACATACAAACACCCAAATCTGAAAACTTCGAGGAGGATGAGCACTCCTCGCTTGGCGCCTTCTGTTTCCTCTTTTAGAAATTGAAATACAAGAAGGGGATGGTTTCCATCCCCCCCCCCCCCCCCTTCTCCTCACCCAAGCTCCCGCTCCCATTAGATGCTTACGACACGCGGGGAATGCGGAGGTGGAATTATTTCTCCCCTACCGTAAAACCTAGAATGAGTTTTTCTAACACTTTTAGATAAACATCCATTTTTTTTTAAACTCAAAATGAAAGCTAGAGTTTCCTTCTCAACAGTACTATAATTTCTATGATAAGGAACTTTTTAGCAAATAACATAATGGATGATCAGTGCCTTGCTTCTGCATTAACACTAACGTCCACATATAACTTGATTGGTTTTTCATAATCTGGAATACATAAAATTGGAGCACTAATTAACATTTGTTTTATCTTAGCAAAAGCATCAATGCAGTTGTCATCCCACACATATTTTACCTTATTTGACAACAACCTTGTTAATGGGAATGCGACAGTGGAAATTCTTTTAGGAAAACCTTCGGAAATAGCCATTAATTCCAAGGAATCTCAATAACCCTTTCCTATTTGAAGGAACTGGATATGCCACTATACTTTCAACTTTTGCATCAGCCGGTCATACCTCTTGTCCCACAATATAACCTAAATACACAAGATGAGCCCTCATAAATTCACTTTTACTTAAGTTTTCGGTGAGATTCGCCCGTTTAACCTTTTAAATACTTTCCTAATAAAGGAGACATGTTCATCCCACTCTCTAGAATACAACACAGTATCATCAATATATACAGAACAATTCTCAGCACCGCCCAACACTTCATGTACTAACCTCTGAAAGCAACTTCCACTGTTCTTCATGCCAAATGGTACCACTTCATATTGGGATAACACATCCATGGTTACAGATGCTCAGATGGCTTTCGCCCTTTCAGTCAAGCCTACCTGCCAATATCCTTTCAAAAATCGAACTTACAAACTTCGCATCTCCCGCTTGGTCAATACACTATCTCAAGTAGACGCCGATACCTCTAGGTAAAAGTCCAGAATAACACCTCTAAAAACAATCCCAAATCTAGATTTATCACATTTCAGTAAATAACTAGGTCTGGATCACTGAAAATATATTGAAGCTAACAAACATACATATCATAATCCAGATACAAGATGGACGATATGGCGGACTAGCCACCGAAGCATTTATTCTAATTTGACCTGAAATTTGCATCTGAATATACATACTGCTTTCTTTCCTTCTTTAAACAAAGTAATGATTATAAGCTTTTACAATACTTTCATAACAATATATATATATATAATAAAGATAATGCCAATAACTTAATAAAATGATACAATACAATCCAGATGACTTACATAATCTTAAGAGAAAACGTAAAGGTGTAATATTAAGGGAAACTGTACAAAAGAAAAAGAATTCTTTTTAGAAATAAAAACAGGAAAATACATAACATTAAACACTCATCATAAACCTTATTTCATGAACGCACTCAGTATGAATTTATTTCACAATCATTATACGAAATAATGACGGTGAATTAATCATAATACACACCATAATTATACCAGCAATCATCGTATTAGATTAGAGATCATATACCATCTCAAACTGTATACTTAAACTCAAGTAGGTATGCATTATCCATGAAGGTAACATATATTTTCCGTAGAGTCCGGGTAAACTGCCCAAGAAGGAAGCATACATTACCCATGGAATCATCAGATATTACTCATGGAGCCAGCATACATTACATATGGCGTCAGCACACATTGCTCATGGAACCAGCAAACATTACTCTTGGAGCCAGCATACATTACTAATGAATTCAACAAAGATTACTCATGGAACCAGCATATATTATCCATGGAATCAGCACACATTATACTTGGAGCCAGCATACATTACTAATGAAATCAGTACACATTACCCATGGAGCTAGCATACATGACTATTGGAATCAGCACGCATTACTCATAGCGCCAGCATATATTTCCCATGCAATCAGCATACATTACTCACAGAGCCAGCATACATTATCCATGGAATCAGCTCTTATTACTCATGGAGCCTGCATACTTAACCCATGGAAACAGTACACATTACTCAAGTAGCCAGCATACATTACCCAAGGAATCAGCACACATTCCCCATAAATTCAGCATACATTATCCATGGAATCAGCACACATTACCCATGGAGCCAGCATACATTACCCATGGAATCAGCATACATTACCGATGAATCCAGCATACCTTATCCATGGAATCAGCACACATTACCCATGGAGCCAGCATACATTGCATATGGAATCAGCACACATTACTCACAGAGCAAGCATACATTATCCATGGAATCAGCAATATTACCCATGGAGCCAGCGTATTTAACCAACGGAATCAGCACACATTACTCACATAGTCAGCATACATTACCAATGGAATCAGCACACATTACTCAGGGAACCAGCATACATTGCCCATGCAATAAGTATTCATTTCTCACAGAGCCAGCATACATTATCCATGGAATCAGTACACATTACCGATGGAATCAGCATACATTACCCATGAATACAGCATACATTTCCAATGGAATCAGCACACATTACCCATGGAGCTAGCATACATTATCCATGGAATCAGCACATTTTACTCATGAAGATAGCATACCTTACCATTGGAATCAGCATACATTACCCATGAAGCCGGCATACATTATCCATGGAATCAGCACATATTACCCATGGAGCCAGCATGCATTACCCATTGAATCAGCATATATTACCAATAAAGCCAGTATACATTACCCATGGAATCAGCACACATAATTCATTGAACCAGCATACATCATCCATGGACTAATCACACATTACTCATGGAGCCAGCATACATTATCCATGAAATTAGCACACATTTACCATGGAGCCTGCATACTTAATCCATGAAATCAGCACACATTACTCATATAGCCAGCATACGTTACCCATGGAATCAGCATACATTACCCATGAATCCAGCATACATTACCCATGGAATCAGCACACATTACCCATGCAGCCAGCATAAATTACCCATGGAATCAGCACACATTACCTAAGGAGCAGCATACATAACCCAAGGAAACAGCAGATAACACATATGTAACCAGTATATATTACCCATGGAATCAGCATACATTAACCATGGAGCCAGCATACATTACCCATGGAACCAGCATATTCAACCCTTGGAATCAGCACACATTATTCATGTAGCCAGCATACATTACCCATGAAATCAACACATATTAACCATGTAGTCAGCATACATGACCCATGGAATCAGTACACATTACCCATGGAACCAGCATGCATTATCCATGGAATCATCACACATTACTCATGGAGCCAGAATACATTTCTCATGGAATCAGCACACGTTACTCATGGAGCCAGCATATTTATCGCATGGATTCAGCACACATTACCCATGGAGCTAGCATACATTACCCATGGAATCAGCACATTTTACCAATGAAATCAGCATACATTACCCATGGAATTAGCACACATTACCCATCGAGCTAGCATGCATTATCCATGGAATCATCACAAATTACTCATGGGGCTAGCATAAATTACCAATGGAATCAGCACACATTACTCATGGAGCCAGCATACAATACCCATGGAATCAGCACATATTACCCGATAAATCAGCATACATTACCCATGGAATCAGCACATATTACTCATGGAGCCACCATACATTACCCATGGAATTAGCACACATTACTCATGGAGCCAGCATACAATACCCATGAAATCAGCACATATTAACCATGAAATCAGCATACATTACCCATGGAATTAGCATACATTACTCATGGAGCCAGCATACATTACCCATAGAATTAGCACACATTACCCTTGGATCCAGTATGCATTATCCATGGAATCATCACAAATTACTCATGTAGCTAGTATACATTACCAATGGAATCAGCATACATTACTCATGAAAAAAGCACACATTACCCATGGAATCAGCACATATGACCCATGAAGCCAGCATACATTACCCATGGAATCAGCACACATTACTCAGAGAGCCAGCGTACATTATCCATGGAATCAGCACACATTATTCATGGAGCCAGCCTACATTTCTCATGGAATCAGCACACGTTACTCATGGAGCCAGCATATATTACCAATGGAATCAGCATACATTCCTCATGGAGCCAACATAAATCACCCAAGGAATTATCACACGTAAATCATAGCGCCAGCATACATTTAAAACAGGAGTATTCTAAGTTAAGCCACTTCACTCCTTTAAACTTCCATGTTTTCCATGAACTAACAGACATTTGTCTTTCAGTCAGTGTAAAGAGATCAAGAACTTAGCATGCATCTATCAAACCCTCTTCATATATTCATCAGACACTGCGGACTAAACATACGCTCAGCACACATGTCATAAACAATTTACTGTACACACAACATTCACCACAAAACACGAGAGAGTTCAACACAGTCTGGTCCCACCCATTAATTCCTCATCTCCTTGCAAGTTGTACATCACGAGACGTGACTCTGATAGAGATCAACATTAATCATCAGGACTTGACTCCATACTAGACCCATCATAAATATTAATTCTGTGTTTTACTCTGGACTCAGGTGTTACCGGACTCCGCCCGCCTAACTTAACAACCCCCGTTAAGGGCCACCTTTGCGAGACTGTAGCATTGCGAGTACAGTTTCATCAAATAACACCTACTAAAGGAGTCCACCATTTTCCTACCGTGGTAAGTAGAACAGCCATGGAGCAGCGGGAGCTCTTGGAAAAAGGGTCCTGAAGTAACTCTAGGATCCTTTTTAGAAAGGTGTCCGAGTACAATTATAGATAAGTAGCTCAGGATTCACATCATACCTCTTAATGTGCAGTGATTATTTATAAGAGACAACAAAGCACTGCCCCCATCAGGACAAATCCATAACCCCTAACTGTCCCATCATGACAGATCCATACAACCGATCACTGCCCCTATCAGGACAGATCCATACAACCCATCACTGCCCCAACAACCTATCACTGCCCTATCATGACAGTCCATAAAACCCATCACTGCCCCTATCAGGACAGATCACTGCAACCCATCACTGCTCCATCATGACAGATCCATACAACATCATCACTGCCCCATCATGACCGATCCATACAACCCATCAAAGCCCCCGTCATGATAGAACCATCCAACCCAATGCTGATCCGTCACGACAGATCCATACAACCTATCACTGCCTCCAAAACGACAGATCCATACAACCCATCACTGCTCCATCATGACATATCCATACAAACCATTACAACCCCATTGAGACATATCCATACAACCCATCACTGCCCCATCATGACAGATTCATTAAGCCATTACTGCCCCTGTCACGACACATTTATACAACTCATAACTACCCCAACATGAAAAATAGATAGAACCTATCACTGCGCCCATCATGATAGAGCCATACAAACTATCACTGCCTTATGTTAACAGAACCATAAAACCTATCACTGCCCCCGTCATGACAGATCCATTCAAGCCGTAACTACCCCCATCACGACATATGCATACAACCCACTACTGCCCCGTCATGACATATTCACACAGACTATCACTGTCCCAATCATGACAGATCCATACAAGCCATAACTACTCCCATCATGACACATCCATACAGCCCATCACTGCCCCATCATGACAGATCCATAGACTCCATCACTCTTCCATCATGACAAATCCATACAACCCATCACTGCCCTCGTCATGACATATCCATACAACCCGTCACTGCTCCATCATGACATATCCATACAAACCATCAATGCATCCGCCATGACAGATCCATACAACCCAACAATGCCCCCGTCATGACAGATCAACAAAACCCATCACTACTTACATCATAACAGATCCATACAGCCCATTACCACCCAATTGAGACATATCCATACAACCCATCACTGCCCCCATCATAACAGATCCATAAAACCTATCACTGTCCCCGTCATTTCAGATCCATTCAAGCTATAATTACCCCCACCATGACAGATGAATACAACCCACCATTGCCTCTTCACGACAGATCCATAATTGCTATCACTGCCCCATCATGACAGATTCACACGGCACATCACTGTCCCAATCATGACAGATCCATACAACCCACCACTACCCCCCTCATGACAGATCCATACAACTCATCACGGCCCCATCATGACAGATCCATACAACATATCACTGCTCCAACAACCTATCACTGCCCCCATCATGAAAGATCCATAAAACCCATCACTGCCCCTATCAAGACATATTCATACAACCCATCACTGCCCCTATCAGGACAGCTCCATACAACCCATCACTCCTCCATAATGACAGATCCATGAAACCCATCACTGCCCCGTCATGACAGAGCCATACAACCCAATACTGCCCCGTCACGACAGATCCATACAACCCAACACTGCCCCAATAGTGACAGATCCATACAAGCCATCACTGCCCCATCATGACATATCCATACAAACCATCAATGCACCCGCCATGATAGATCCATACAACCCATTACTATCCCATTGAGACATATCCATATAACCCATCACTGCCTCATCATGACAGATCCATAAAGCTATCACTGCCCCGTCATGACAGATCCATACAACCTATCACTGCCCCTGTCACGACATATTTATACAACCCATCACTAGCCATCATGAAAATTCAATAGAATCTATCACTACCCTCATCATGATAGATCTATACAAACCATCACTGTCCTATAAAAACAGATACATGAAACCCTATCACTGTCCCCGTTCATGACAGATCCATTCAAGCCAAAACTACCCCCATCACGACATACGCAAACAACCACCACTGCCCCGTCACAACAGATCCATAAATCCCATCACTGCCCCGTCATGACATATTCACACAGCCCATCACTGTCCCAGTCATGACAGATCCATACAACCCACTACTAAACACCTCATGACAGATCCATACAACCCATAATGGCCCCACCATGACAGATTCATACAATCTATCACTGCCCCCAACATGAGAGATCCATAAAACCCATCACTGCCCCTATCAGGATATATCCATACAGCCCATCACTGCTACCAACATGACAGATCCATACAACCCATTACTGCCCCATCATGACGTATCCATAAAACCATTCTCTGCTCCCGTCATGACAGATCCATACAAACCACAACAACCCCCATCATGACAGAAGCATACAACTCACAACTGCCCCATCATGACAGATCAATACAACACCATCACTGCCCCATCATGACAGATCCATACAACCCATCACTACCCCTGTCATGACAAAACTATAAAATCCATTACTGTCCCGTCACGACAGATCCATACAACCCATCACAGCCCCATCATGACAGATCCATATAACCAGTCACTGCCCTTTAATGACATGTCCATAAAACTTGTCACTGCCTCCGTCATGAGAGCTCCATACAACCCAACTCGGCCCCTATCATGACAAATCCATAAATCTATCACTGCCCCGTCATGACAGATCCATAGAACCCATCACTGAACCCATCATGACAGATTCATGCAACCCATCACTGCCTCCGTCATGATAGATCCATACAACCCATCACTGCCCCCGTGAAGAGAGATCCATACAACCCATCACTGCCCATATCATGACAAATCTATACAACCTATCACTGCCCCAGCCATGACAGAGCCATAAAACCCATCACTAACCCCATCATGACAGATCCATACAACCCATCACTGCCCCCGTCATTACAGATCCAAACAACCCATGAATGCCCCATCATGATCGATCATTACGATCCATCGCTGCCCCATCATGACATATCCGTACAACACACCACTGCCCCCATCATGACAGATCCATAGAACTCAAGACTTCCTCATCGTGTCAGATCCATAAAATCCATCACTACCCCTATCAAGATAAATCCATACAGCCCATCACTTCCCTATCATGACGGATCCAAACAACTCACCACTGCCCCATCATGATAGATCCATACAAGCCATCACCGCCCCCATCATGACAAATATATACAACCTATCACTACCTCTGTCGTGAGAGATCCATACAACACATCACTGCTACCTTCATGATAGATCCATAACACCCATCACTGCTCCTGTCATGAGAGATCCATACAAGCCATCACTACCCCATTATGACATATCCATACAAACCATCAAAGCCCGCATCATGACTTATCCATCCAACCCATCAATAACCCCATCATGACATATCCATAAAATCCATCACTGCCCCTATCGTGACAGATCCATAAAACCCTTCACTGACCCATCATGACACACCCATTCAACCCATCATTGCCCCATCATGACATCTCCATAAAACTCATCACTGCCACCATCATGACATATCCATACAACCCATCACTACCCCATCATGAGAGATCCATACATCCCATCAATGCCCACATCATGACAGATCCATGCAGTCCATTACTGCCCCATCATGAAAGATAAAAAAAAAAATCACTGCCTTATCATGATAGATCCATACAAATCAACACTGCCCTCGTCATGACATATCCATACAACCTATCAGTACCCCTTTCATGACAGATCCAAGCAACCCATCAGTGCCCCCGTCATGCCAGATCTATACGACTCATCACTGGCCCCCGTCATGTCATATCCATTCAGCCCATCACTGCCCATGTCATGATATATCAATAAAACCCATCACTGCCCCCGCCATGACAAATCCAAACGGACCATCACTGCCCCCATCATGACAAATCTATACAACTCATCAATGCCACTATCATGATACAACCCATCACTGCTCCGTCATGAGATATCCATGAAACCCATCAGCGCCCCTGTCATGAGAGATCCATACAAACTATCACTGCTCCATCATGATAGATCCATAAAAATCATCACTATCCCCATTATGACTGATCCATACAACCCATCACTGCCCCCGTCATGAATGATCGATGCAACCCTTCACTACCTCCATCATGACAGATCCATACAAGCCATCACTGCCCCGTCATGACAGATCTATACAGCCCATCACTGCCCCCAACATGAGAGATCCATAAAACCCATCACCGCCCTCATCATGATATATTCATACAACCCATCACTGCCCCATCTTGACAAATCATTACAACCTATCATTGCCCAGCATGACAGATCAATATAACCCATCACTGCGTCCGTCATGACAGACCCATACAAGCCATAACTACCCCCATTATAACATATCCATACAACCCATCACTGACCCCATCATGACAGATCCAATCAACCCGTCATTGTCCCATAATGATAGATCCATACAACTAATCACTTCCCCATCATGACAGATCCATACAACCCATCACTGCCCTCGCCATGACAAATCTAAACTGACCATCACTGCCCCATCATGACATCCATAAAACTAATCACTGCCCTCATCATGACATATCTATACATCCCATCACTGCCCCATCATGACAAATCCAAAAAGGCCTATTACTGCCCCATCATGACAAATCCAAAAAGCCTATTACTGCCCCATCATGACAGATCCATGCAACCCATCACTATCCCCATCATGAATGATCCATACAACCCATCACTGCCCCTGTCATGACAGATCCATACAACCTATCACTGCCCCTGTCATATCAGATCCAGACAACCTAACACTGTTCCCGTCATGAGAGATCCACACAACCCATCACTGCCCCAATAGTGACAGATCCATACAACCCATCAAGGCCCCCTTCATGACAAATCCATACATCCCATCACTGCCCCATCATGATAGATGCATATAAATCATCATTGCTCAAGTCATGACAGATCCATACAACCCATCACTACCCCATCATGACTGATCCATGCAACCCATCACTGCCCTTGTCATATCAGATCCATACAACCCATCACTGTCTCCGCCGTGACAGATCAATACAACCTATTACTGCCCCATCATGACACATCCATACAATTCATCACGGCGTCCGTCATGACATATCCATACAACCCATCAGTGCCCCGTCATTTCAGATTCATACAACCCATCACTGCCCCCGTCATGACAAATCAATACAACCCATCATTACTCATCAGGAAAGAGCCATACAATCCACCATTGCCTCTATCATGACATATCCATACAACCTAAAATTACCCCCATCATAACAGATCCTTACAGCTCATCATTGTCCCCATGATAACAGATCCATACAACCCATCACTGCCCCCGTCATAACAGGTCCATACAACCCATCTCTGCCCCATCATGACAGATCTATACAACCCATCACTGTCCCATCATGACAGATCCATGCAATCAATCACTGCCCCATCATGACTGATCCATACAACCCACCACTGCCCCCATCGTGACAGATCTATTCAACCCATCACTGCCCCCATTATAACAGATCCATAGAACCCATCACTGTTCCCATCATGACAGATCCATGCAACCATTCAGTGCCCCATCATGACATATCCATACAACCAATCACTGCCCCCATCGTGACAGATTCATTCAACCCATCACTGTCCCCGTCTTGACAGATCCATACAACCTATCTCTGCTCTCATCATGACAGATCTATACAACTCATAACTGTCCATCATGAGAGATCCATACAAGCCATCGCTTCCCCTATCATAAGAGATCCATACAAACCACTGCTGCTCTAATCATGAGAGATCCATACAACCCATTACTGTCCCTATAGTGAAAGATTCATACAACCCATCAATGCCCCCATCACGACAGATACATACAACCCATCACTGCCCGTCATGACATATCAATGTACCCATCACTACCCCATCATGACTGATCCACACAACCCAACACTGCCACCGTCATATCAGAGACATACAACCCATCACTATCCCCATCATGACAGATCCATGCAACTCAATATTGTCCTGTCATGACAGATCCTTACAACCCATCACTGCCCCTGTCAAGACAGATCCATACAACTTATCAATGCCCCAGCATGAGGAATCCATACAACCCATCACTGCCCCTTCATAACAGATCAATACAACCCATCATTACCCATCAGGAAAGATCCATACACTCCATCACTGCCTATATCATGACATATCCATACAACCTTAAAATTACTCCCATCGTAAGAGATCCATACAACTCATCACTGCCCTCGTCATGACGGGCCCATACAGGCGTACCCCTATCATAACAGATTTATACAGCTTATCACTGCCCCCACCATGACAGATCCATACGACTCATCACTTCCCCATCATGACAGGTCCATACAACCCATCATTGCCCCATCATGACAGATCTGTACAACTTATCACTGTCCCTTCATGACAGAACCATACAATCAGTCACTGCCCCATCATGACAGATTCATACAACCCATCGCTGCCCCACCGTGTGAGATCCATAAAACCCATCACTGCCCCATCATGACAGATCCAAACAACCCATCATTGCTCTATTATGACATATCCATACAACCAATCACTGCTCCCATCGTGACTGATCCATTTAACCCATCACTGTCTCCGTCATCACAGATCCATACAATCCATCACTGTCCCAGTCATGACGGGTCCATGCAAGCCATCACTGTCCCAGTCATGACGGGTCCATACAAGCCATCACTGTCCCAGTCATGACGGGTCCATGCAACCCCTCTCTGCCCCCATCATGACTGATCCATTTCTTCTGTGTTCCATATCCATGATCAAAAACCTGTCCCTGATTGTACTTAGTAAGGCGTATCCCTGACAATACCTGGTAAGGTGTGACAAAAACTGTGTCTAGGAAGGCGTAATCCTAACCCTGCCTAGTAAGGTGTAAAATAAACTTTATCTAGTTAGGTGTAACCCTAACTGTACTTAGTTAGATGTAACACAAACTATACCTAGTAAGGTTTAACTCAACTGTACCTAGTAAGGTGTAACACAAATTGTACCTAGTAAGGTGTAACACTAACTGTACCTAGTAAGGTGTAACACTAACTGTACCTAGTAAGATGTAACACTAACTGTACCTAGTTAGGTGTAACCCTAACTGTGCCTAGTAAGGTGTAACACAAATTGTACCTAGTAAGGTGTAACACTAACTATACCTAATAAGGTGTAACACTAACTGTACCTAGTAAGATGTAATACTAACTGTACCTAGTAAGGTGTAACACAAACTGTACCTAGTTAGGTTTAACCCTGACTGTAACTAATAAGGTGTAACACAATTTTACCCAGTAAGGTGTAACACGAACTGTACCTAATAAGTTGTAACCCAAACTGTACCTAGTAAGATATAACACAAACTCTGCCTAGTTAAGTGTAACCCTAACTGTACCTATTAAGGAGTAACCCTAACCGTACCTAGAAATGTGTAACCTTAACTGTGCCTAGTAAAAAAGTAACCCTATCTGTACCAGTGAGGAGTAAGCCTAACTGTACCTAGTGATTTGTAACCCTAACAGTAACTAGTAAAGAGTAACTCTAACTGTACCTATCAAGATGTAACACAAACTGTACCTAGTAAGGTGTAACACTAACTGCAATCAGTTACTCTGTAAGGAGTAACCTTAACTGTGCCTAGTAAGGTGTAACATAAAGTGTACCTAGTAAGGTGTAACACCAACTGTACTTAGTAAGGAGTAGCCCTAACTGTACATAGTAAGGTGTAACACTAATTGTACCTTTTTTTTTTATGTTGAAGGCTCCAGTCACGGACAAAAAGTCCACATCAAGGCCGGGCCCTAAGTGAAATATAGAG
>JAUUED010121406.1:0-15716 GCA_032361865.1 Panulirus pascuensis | reverse complement strand
CTGCTCAGCAAGTACTGCCCTTAACACATAGAGGTTGCTCAGCAAGTACTGCCCATAAGACAAAGAGGCTGCTCAACAAGTACTGCCCATAACACATAGAGGCTGCTCAGCAAGTACTGCCCATAACACAGAGAGGCTGCACAGCAAGTTCTGCCCATAACATATAGAGGCTGCTCAACAAGTACTGCCCATAACACAAAGAGGCTGCTCAGCAATTACTGCTCATAACACACACAGACTGCTCAGCAAGTACTGCCCATAAAACAAAGAGGCTGCTCAGCACATACTGCCCATAACACACACAGACTGCTCGGCAAGTACTGCCCATAACACATAGAGGCTGCTCAGTAAGTACTGCCCATAACACAAAGAGGCTGCTCAGCAAGTACTGCCCATAACACAAACAGGCTGCTCAGCAAGTACTGCCCATAACACGGAGAGGCTGCTCAGCAAGTACTGCCCATAACACGGAGAGGCTGCTCAGCAAGTACTGCCCATAACACATAGAGGCTGCTCAGCATGTACTGCCCATAACACAAAGATGCTGCTCAGCAAGCACTGCCGATAACAAATAGAGGCTGCTCAGCAAGTACTGCCCATAACACATAGAGGCTGCTCAGTAAGTACTGCCCATAACACAAAGAGGCTGCTCGGCAAGTACCGCCCATAACACATAGAGGCTGCTTAGCAAGTACTGCTCATAACACATAGAGGCTGCTCAGCAAGTACTGCCCATAACACTTAGAGGTTGCTCGGCAAGTACTGCCCATAATACATAGAGGCTGCTCAACATGTACTGCCTATAACACATACAGAATCTACTGATAACGCTTGGTAGGCAGAGGCTGCAGGAACAATTTCTGGGACTGATCAACTGATGCAGAGCAAGTGTGAACACTTATGTGGTAGATCAGAAACTTGGGATCATGCATAGGTACATGGGCATTTAAGTAAAGCATTAGAAAGAGGAATATGGAATAATCAAGGATATTTATGGCCTAGTTGATGAAATGTTTAGAAAAGTGCAAAGTACACTACTGCTTCAATGTTTCTTAGCTAAATGGGATATTTTAGAGGAAAAGACAAGGAAAATGATGAATAAAGACTGAAGGATTTTGCTGAAAAGTAGGTGACACCAAAATTAGTAAAACAGGATGTTGATTGCAGTAGATGACTTTTTTTTCTTGAAGAGCATACACCAAATGGAAAGGAGAAGTGAAAAACGAATACTCATTAAATTATTACAACAGAAATGCTAGATACACTTTCTGTAATACAGGAGAATTGGTAGTTGTAATCAAGATTTGAGGGGATGACCACTTACACTGGCCAGAAGGGTCTAATGTGGGAAGAGAGGGAGAAAAGCAAAGAATACAATCAGAAGCCATAAACTGGAAACACCAAATGAGGCAAGAGGATGGGGCAGCAGCGGCTCTCCCAGTACCACAGAGGGATTAGATGTGTTAGGTGATCGTACAGTAAGGAATGACTAAATGTTGTGTACACAAATGCAGATGGATTCATGGTAAAATTTATGGATCGTATTAGGGAAAATACACCTGATATTTTTGAAGTTGTGGAAACAAAGCTTACTAAAGGGATAAGATCTCACCTGTTCTATCCAAAAGAGTACTTGACTGCAGGGAAATAGAAAAAACAAAGAAGTAGGATTGATATTACATAATCTTCAAAAGATTTTTAATGATGCACAAGTATACAGTGAAGGAACAATCAGGATGCTACATGAAGAAGTAAAACATGAACTTTTTAGAGATGGTAAAGTACTCGTAATGGAGGATTTTAATTATGATGAGACAGACTGGGATAATTTGGATTCTCAAGGTGATAGGAAGTTATGGAGATGTATATTATTGAGAGTGTATACAGGAAAATTTCCTAAAAGAAGCATGTCATTGAAGATACGATACTAGAATGATAGAGAGTTGATGCACAATCATGACTAAATCTTATACTGACATATACTAACATAGATATTGAGAATACCATATATAACACACAAATAGAAAAAAGTGATCAGGTAATGTTCATATTTGATTATGTGGTAATTAACTGAGGATGTTAAAAAGGAAGAGATGATACAAAACTTAAAAAAAGATATGTCATCATAGAAACTACACCAAACTCAACAATCTCTCAGGTAATATAGCCAGAAACCAGGTCATTGTTTGTACAAGGTGTTACAAAGACAGAGTCAACACTCAAGTCAGTCAACATTTGTAACATATATGATAGTAAGGAACAAGTACACCAGGATAATGAAGGATAATCAAAGAAACTTTAACAAGAATATTGTGGACAATGTTTGGAGCCCCATGAACGTAGAACTCCCTACCTGTACAGTACAAGAGATAGGGCCCCATGAGTGTAGAACCCGCTCCCTGTACAGTACAACAAATGGGGCCCCATGAGTATAGAACTCCCCACTTGTACAGTACAAGAGATGGAGCCCCATGAGTGTAGAACTCCCTCCCTGTACAGTACAAGAGATGGGGCCCCTTGACTGTAAAAGTCCTTCCTTGTACAGTACAAGAGATTTGGCCCCATAAGTGTAGAACTCGCTCCCCGTACAGTACAACAGATGGGGCCCCATGAGTGTAGAACTCCCTCCCTGCACAGTACAAGAGATGGGGCCCCTCAACTGTAAGACTCCCTCCTTGTACAGTGCAAGAGATGGGGTCCCATAAGTGTAAAACTCTCTGTCTATACAGTACAAGAGATGGGGTCCCATGAGTGTAGAACTCCCTCCCCTTACAGTACAAGAGATGAGGCTATTCATCTATAAAACTCCCTCCATGTACAGTACAACAGATTGGGCCCCACATGGGTAGAACTCCCTTCGTGTACAATACAAGTAATGGAGTCCCACGAGTGTAAAACTCCCTTTCCATACAATAAAAGAGATGGAGCCTCATGAATGTAAAACTCCCTCCCCTACAATAAAAGAGATAGGCTTCCACGAGTGTAAAATTCCCTCCTTGCACAAAACAAGAGATGGGGCCCCATGAGTGTAGTACTACCTCTGCATACAGTGCAGATGGGGCACCACAAATGTAAAATCTCTTCCCTGCACGATACAAGAGACGGGGCTCCACAAATGTAAAACTCCATCCCCATACAATGCAAGAGATGGGGCCCCATGAGTGTAGAACTTTCTCCCCGTGCAGTATAACAAATGAAGAACTCCCTCCCCGTAAAGTACAAATAGGTCTGTAACCTTGCAGACAGGAATTACATTTTTTCCAGAAAGATCTTACAAATCTTGTGGATAGTGTTGTAATGAGTTGAACCCATCTATATCACTCATGATGCCTTCTCAGTTCAATGTACCTCTCTAATCTCTGGGTCTGGCATGTTTTGAGACTGCCGTCATTAGTTATTAGTATGTGGATCTGCCACCACGGCGGTGATGTTAGCAGCGCTAAGGCGCCAAAATCTGTTTACCCTGCAGCTGAGCTAATCAACAGTCCTGTTAATTTCTTATATTCAGCTGTATTTTAGCCCTTCAGGATGTCATCCAAGAGACTGAGAGGTGCAGAAGATGGTGCTTGTGCTAATACACGTAAGCATAAATCATTATGTACTCTTGAAAAGGTGGAGTTACTAAAAAAATTAGATAAAGGAACTTCTGTAAAGACTTTCTGTTAGTACAATGAGATCAGATTGTCAACTGTGTAAGACTTAGAGGACAGTTTCTGTTGTCGGCATTTTCTGTGGTCCAGCAATGGCCAGATCCAACGCTTACCGGATTAAAGAGGTACAACCTGTACTGACAGCAACAAGAAGATCGAAAGGATGTGACTACAACCTGATACCTGAAGCTTGGATAACTTATTGTCAGAACTGCTCCTGAGGAACTGTTTACATCCAACTCTGCACCCCATTTTTGGCTCATCAGCCAATCATGTCCTTACCCAGCTTCCAGATTAACCAATTAGCTTTCTGCCCCTGCATTATTGTACACTTGGGCCTCACACATTTCTTGACTTTTAGCTCAAGAAACTGCTTAATTGGTACTATTGCTTGTTTCCTTAGTAGTGTGCAGGTCATGTGCACCACTGTAATCACAGACACATGCGACCCACTGCATCGTATTTTGACTATGTCCTGCTTGCTCTACACCTAATTTTACCCTGTCTTACTGATGTATCATTATATCGGTGTATGCAAGTATGAGGCAATAGTTACATTGTGATGTATATCTTACTGAGGTATTATTATACTGACATATACATATATGAATGAGGCAACAGTTATACAGTGCTATTAACTGAGGCACACTTATGAGTAGGTATGAGGCAATAGTTATATGGTGATATTTCAATGAACCCTTTACTTTATATTTTGGAAGTGATATATGATCAACCTGTTGATAAATCTTTAATGTTGTTTCATGAAGAGAAAGATTCATTATTCTATGTATAGGAAAAATAATTCAAATATGACAACAGTAAACAGTTCTTTGAAAAAATGTATGATTATAATGAGTAGAGGACAAAACCTGAAATAAGGAAGCTTGTTACAGACAATATAAATATTCCCATAGTATAAGAATGATGTATGAATGGAACAGAATGAGCAGAGGAAAAAACATTAAGTAAGGAGCTTTTAAAGACTATGAATTATTCCTATAGTATAAGAATGATGTTTGTATGGAACTAACTGAAAAAGGACAGAGTAAATACGAACAGCATACTGAAGTTTACAAAGTTGTATGATAAGAGAGAAGGTTCAAGAGATGGGGCTCCACGAGTAAAAAATCTCCTTTCTGTATAGTATGAATAGGAAATTACAGATGGATAACTGCAAACATTCAGTATTACTATGCCAGTAGATCATACAACAGATGTGGAGCAGGGTTCTGATCCTGATACATTATCAGAATAAACAACTTGCCTGCATAAGCAAGTGGCTAGCCTTCCAAAGCAGATTGTCTTACATAAAAAGGTGTTCTAATATGTACCTTTCTCCTTGGATGACAGGGCCTCCCTCTCCAGGCCAGTAATTGAACAGGAGCCCCAGCAGCGTGCTAACCCTGGGGGAGCTGCTCAAGTCTGCTGCTACCCGCTAACCCTGGGGAAACTTCTCAAGTCTGCTGTCACCCACTAACCCTGGAGGAGCTGATCAAGTCTGCTGCCACCTGCTAACCCTGGGGGAACTGCTCAAGTCTGCAGCCAACCACTTACCCTGGGGAGCTGCTCAAGTCTGCTGCCACCCACTAACCCTGGGGGAGCCGCTCAAGTCTGCTGCCACCCGCTAACCCTGAGGAAGCTGCTCAAGTCTGTTGGCACCTGCTAACCCTTGGGGAGCTGCTCAAATCTGCTGCCACCCACTACCCTGGGGGAGCTGCTCAAGTCTGCTACCACCTGCTAACCCTGGGGGAGCTGCTCAAGTCTACTGCCACCCACAAACCTTGGGGAAATACTCAAGTCTGCTGCCACCTGCTACCCCAGGGGAAGCTGCTCATGTCTGGTGCCACCCGCTAACCCTGGAGGAGCTGCTCAAGTCTGCTGCCACCAGCTAACCATGGGGAGCTGTTCAAGTCTGCTGCCATCCACTATCCCTGTGGAAGCTGCTCAAGTCTGCTGCCACCTGCAAATTGTGGGGGAGCTGTTCAAGTCTGCTGCCAACCGCTTACCTGGCGAGCTGCTCAAGTCTGCTACCACCCACTAACCCTGGGGGAGCTGCTCAAGTCAGCTGTCATCCACTAACCCTGGGGAAGCTGCTCAAGTCTGCTGCCACCTGCTAACCCTGGGGGAGCTGCTCAAGTCTGCTACCACCCACTAACGCTGGGGGAGATGCTCAAGTCTGTTGCCACCCACTAACCCTGGGGAACTACTCAAGTCTGCTGCCACCCGCTAACCCTGGGGGAGCTGCTCAAGCCTACTGCCACCACTAACCCTGTGGGATATGCTTAAGTCTGCTGCCACCCGATAACCCAGGGGAAGCTGCTCAATTCTGCTGCCACCTGCTAACCCTGGGGAAACTGCTCGTCTGCTGTCACCTGCTAACCCTGGGGGAGCTGCACAAGTCTGCTGCCACCTGCTAACCCTAGAGGAGCTGTTCAAGTCTGCAGCCACCCGCATACCCTGGGGGAGCCGCTCAAGTCTACTGCCACCCACTAACCCTGGGGAGCTGCTAAAGTCTGCTGCCACCCACTAATCCTGGGGGAGCTACTCAAGTCTGCTGCCACCTGCTAACCCTGGGGAACTACTCAAGTCTGCTGCCACCTGCTAACCCTGGGGGAACTGCTCAAGTCTGCAGCCAACCGCTTACCCTGGGGAGCCGCTCAAGTCTACTGCCACCCACTAAGCCTGGGGGAGCTGCTCAAGTCGGCTGCCACCCGCTAACCCTGAGGAAGCTGCTCAAGTCTGCTGCCACCTGCTAACCCTGGGGAAGCTGCTCAAGTCTGCTGCCACCCACTAACCCTGGGGGAGCTGCTCAAGTCTGCTGCCATCTGCTAACCCTGGGGAGCTACTTAAGTCTGTTGCCACCCACTAACCCTGGGGAACTATTCAAGTCTGCTGCCACCTGCTAACCCTGGGGAAGCTGCTCATGTCTGGTGCCACCTGCTAACCCTGGGGGAGCTGCTCAAGCCTGCTGCCACTGCTAACCCTGTGGGAGATGCTTAAGTCTGCTGCCACCCACTAACCCAGGGGAAGCCGCTTAATTTTGCTGCCACCCGCTAACCATGGGGAAGCTGCTCAAGTCTGCTGCCACCCACTAACCCTGGGGAACTACTCAAGTCTGCTGCCACCCACTAACCCTGGGGAAGCTGCTCAAATTTGCTGCCACCCACTGACCCTGGGGGAGCTGCTCAAGTCTGCTGCCACCGTTAACCCTGTGGGAGATGCTTAAGTCTGCTGCCACCTGCTAACTCTGGGGAAGCTGCTCACATTTGCTGCCATCCACTAACTCTAGGAAACTAATCAAGTCTGCTGCCACCCACTAACCCTGGGGAACTACTCAAGTCTGGTGCCACCTGCTAACCCTGGGGAAGCTGCTCGTGTCTGGTGCCACCCGCTAACCCTGGAGGAGCTGTTCAAGTCTGCTGCCGCCCGCTAACCCTGGGGGAGCTGCTCAAGTCTGCTGCCACCCACTAACCCTGGAGGGGCTGCTCAAGTCTGCTGCAACCCGCTAATCCTGGGGGAGCTGCTAAATTTTGCTGCTTCATGCTAACCATGAGGGAGCTGCACAAGTCTGCTGCCACCCACTGACCCTAGGGGAGCTGCTCAAGTCTGCTGCCACCTGCTAACCTTGGGGGTGCCACTTAATTCTGCTGCTACCTGCTAACCCTGGGGGAGCTGCACAAGTCTGCTGCCACTCAATAACCCTGGGGGAGCTGCACAAGTTTGCTGCCACCACTAACCCTGGAGGACCTGCACAAGTCTGCTGCCTCCCATTAACCCTGGGGGAGCTGCTCTAGTCTGCTGCCACCTGCTAACCCTGGGGGAGCTGCTCTAGTTTGCTGCCACCTGCTAACCTTGGGGGAGCTGCTCAAGTCAGCTGCCTCCTGCTAACTCTGGGGAAACTGCTTAGGTATGCTGCAACCCACTAACCCTGGAGGAGCTGCTCAAGTCTGCTGCAACCCACTAACCCTATGGGAGCTGCTTAATACTGCTGCCACCTGCTAACCCTGAGGGAGCTGCCCAAGTCTGTTGCGACCCGCTAACCCTGGAGGAGTTGCTCAAGTCTGTTGCCAGCCGCTAACCTTGGGGAAGCTGCTTAATTCTGCTACCACCTGCTAATCCTGAGGGAGCTGCCTAAGTCTGTTGCCGCCCCCTAACTCTAGGGAAGCTGCTCTAGTCTGCTGCCACCCACTAACCCTGAGGGAACTGCCCAAGTCTGTTGCCACCTGCTAATTCTGGGGGAACTGCTCAAGTCTGCTGCCACCCATTAACCCTATGGGAGCTGCTCAAGTCTGCTGCCACCTAATACTTCTACAGCGGACAGATTATCTCAGTGGGAGAGAACAAAGGACCCATTGTCAGAGGAGCCTTCTCCAAATGGGTTGAGGTGACCAGTGGAGTGCCACAGGGTTCGGTTCTGGCACCATTTCTCTTCTTGATATATATCAATGACTTGCCTGAAGGTATGGAATCCTACCTGAATATTTAAGCAGATGATGCAAAGGTCAGGAGGACAGTGAAAAGCAATGAGGATTACATTAACTTACAAGGGGGCCTAAACGGAATCTAAAGTTGTTCTGAAAAGTGGTTCATGATATTCAAACCAGGCAAATGTAAAGTTATGAGGATGGGAAAGGACAAAGTGAAAGAAGGCCTCAATATGATTATTACCTAGTAGGAATTAAGCCTCAGAATTTTGAATGTGAGAAAGACTTGGAAGTTGATATCATCACTACCATGTTGCCAGAGTCCCATATTAGAATAATTAAGGAGACAAACTGTACGTTGACAAATATCGAAATAGCTCTCAAGTATATGGATGAAAATAATATTTAGCATGCTATTTATATCCTAGATAAGGCTGATACTAGAATATGCTTCTCAAATTTGGTCACCTCACCAGCATTATCACAAAGAGCTCATAGAAAAGGTTCAGGGAAAGGCATCAAAGATGGTACAGTGAAAAAAAGAAAAAATCTTTAATCTGGTGTTCTATAGTTGGGAAACTCCCATGGTTCAGAAAAATCAGAATTTGACTTACAGTTCTGCAAAATTTCAGTGGTTTAAAGTTGCCACTGCCTTCAGGCATTGTGGTTATGTGGGTAATTCAGTCAGCCACTGTAGCGAGTGAGATATATCTGCAAACTTGTTTACATATATGTACAATTTCAGGTTATTTTACATTTAACCAGTTGCAAAATGTAATAAAACAGTATACAAACAATTATCAAGACTAAGAAACTAAGCAAAAACAGAGAATATTATTGTATAATCAAAGAACAAATTGCTTCCTCATGAGTTAAACCAAGATAGGCTACTGTAGCAACATGGGAATGCACCTGACACAGGGATTCAGTTTGTGGATGTGTTTATGTATATTTATGTTCATGTTATACTTAAGGTTCATGTAACTTACTCCAAAAAGTAATAGAATTATATATGAAACAATTATTATAACAAAGAAACTAAGCAAAAATAATGTCATATAATCCAAGAAGAGGTCACCTCCTGACAACCAGTTTAGCCATGGTAACAGCATGGGCATAGGGCCTACTTAACAAATGGTATTTGTATGTTCTTATATGTACATACAAGTTCATCCCTTATTTACTTATATGTACATACATGTTCATCCCACATTTACAGACATCCACCATCCATGACTTAAAGAGGAACTGGGAGAAAATATTAAGATTCTATACTAAAAGTGACTCCATTTAAAGTATACATTTGCCCATCTGTTAATTTATTGCACTGGATCAGTGTTTCAAGAGAAAACCAATACTGTACTGTACTAGAGAAGGCTATAACCCTACACTTGCCATATGCAGATACCGTACTGTACTTCTCACTGCCTCAGGACCATTGACTAAGTAGCCATCAGTCCTGTATCTGCCTGTCTATGTACTCCAGCCAGTTACAGTACTAGTGTATTTATTTGCATTAAGAATCTATTGGTTCAACTAGTGTTTAATAACAATATTTTATTTCCTTATACCTAAGTCCTGTACATATTAACTGATTCCCTTATGCATTTTTCACTGAAGTGCTCCAAAAGAAGTATCTTATCATTTCCATTTTCTAAATTCACAAAGCTAACAGAAAAATAAGATTTTTCATCACAAATGAAATCATTTTTGAAAATACAATACTGTATTCCTTGCTGTTTCAACAAATGCTGTGCTAATAATCATTACTTTTCTTTTTTAACTTTCTCATCAAAATGGATGATTATGTTAGCACAGTAAGAGAATGACTATGTTCAATTAATATGATTAGCTTGCATTTACAGACTTTACTGTTTGTTAAACATTGAGAATCCTAGAAAATGTTCAATATCTGTATTCCAGAAAACTCATTAGTCTGGCTACTACTTGTTCCAACTATTCCAAACTACAGATATTTTATTGTACCAGAATTAAGAAAGCTAAATTAAGGGGAAATGCTGAAGCCTTTAAATTTACCCACTTTGGAAGAGAGAAGACTGAGGGTTGACCTAATCACACCTTAAATTTTAAAAGATTCAATGGAGTGGACTGTTATTTGAGATTGGTAGAGACGAAACAAAGAGAGGACATAGCATGAAATTAAATAAGAAACTTTTAAATAAGGATGTAAAGAAATATTTTTATGGTATTAATGAAAACGATGAATGGAACAGACTGACTGAGGACATGGTTAATGCAGACTGCATACATAAGTGTATGAGATTGTATGAGAATAAAGAGTGGTCAAAAGATGGGGCCCCACACAATACAAGAGATGGGGCCTCACGAGTTTAGAACTCCCTTCCCCATACATTACAAGAGATGGGGCCCCATGAGTGTAGAACTCCCTTCCCATGCAGTACAAGGGATAGGGCCCAATGAGTGTAGAACTCTCTACCCATAAAGCAAAAGATATAGGGCCTCACAAGCGAAGCATTTCCTCCCTGTACAGTACAAGAGATGGAGCCCCTCGAGTGTAGAACTCCCTCCTTATACAGTACAAGAGATGGGGCACCATGAGTGTAGAACTCCCTCCCCATACAGTACAAGAGATGGGGCCCCACCATTGTAGAACTCCCTCCCTGTACAATACAAGAAATAGGGCCCTGCAAGTGTAAAAGTCCCTCACCATCCAGTACAAAAGATGGGGCTCTACAAACATAAAAGTCCTTCCTGTACAGTACAAATACATCATGAACATCAAATATAAACAAAAATCACTTCCAGGTGTACAGCCTTGAGGACCCCTTAATATGTATATAAGGTTTCAAGTTTTTGACTATTATTGATACATCAATATTTTGACTCTGCATTATGGCATCCAGCAATAATTAGAAAGGTTCTGTCTCCAGAAGTAGAGATTCTTCCTCCGCAAAGATGGTAGGTCAAGCTTAGGTTTGCACACTTGAACTATAACTTTTGTTTCACACTTCAGCCATAACTTTTAGGTTTACACACTTCAACCATAACTTAAGGTTTCACACCTCAACCATAACTTTTAGGTTTACACACTTTAACTATAACTTTTATGTTTCACACTTCAGCCATAACTTTTAGGTTTACATACTTCAGCCATAACTTTTAGGTTTCACACCTCAACCATAAATTTTAGGTTTACACACTTCAACCATAACTTAAGGTTTCACACCTCAGCCATAACTTTTAGGTTTACATACTTCAGCCATTACTTTTAGGTTTACACACTTCAGCCATAACTTTTAGTTTTACACACTTCAGCCATAACTTTTAGTTTACACACTTCGGCCATAACTTTTAGGTTTGCACACCTTAGGCATAACTTTTAGGTTTACACACTTCAGCCATAACTTTTAGGTTTGCACACCTTAGGCATAACTTTTAGGTGTGCACACCTCAGCTATAACTTTCTGGTTTATACACCTCAGCTATAAATTTTAGTTTGCACACCTCAGCCACAACTTTTAGGTATACACACATCAATCAGCCATAACTTTTAGGTATACATACCTCAGCCATAACTTTTAGATTTACACATCTCAACCATAAGTTTTACGTTTACACACCTCAACCATAACTTTTAAGTTTAGACGCCCTCAACCACAACTTTTAAGTTTAATCACCTCAGCCATAACTTTTAGGTATACACAACTCAGCCAGAAATTTTAGAATTACACAACTTAGTCATAACTTTAAAGTTTACACACCTCAACCATAAATTTTAGGTTTACAAATCTCAGCCATAACTTTTAGGTTTACACTTCCCAGCAATAACCTTTAGGTTTACACACTTCAACCATAACTTTTAGGTTTGCACATCTCAGCCATAACTTGTAGGTTTACATGCCTCAACCATAACTTTTAGAATTACAGACCTCAGCCATATTTTTAAAGTTTACACACCTTAACCATAACTTTTAGGTTTGCAATCCTCAGCCATAACTTTTACTTTTGCACACCTCAGCCATAGCTTTATGCTTTATGCACCTCACCCATAGCTTTAACAATTTCACACCGCAGCCACTAATATTAGGTATAAACATCTCAGCCATAACTTTTAGGTCTACATATCTCAGCCATAACTTTTAGTCTACACATCTCAGCCATAACTTTTAGGATTGCACACATCAGCCATAAGTTTAAGATTTACACACTGCAGCATAACCTTTAGGTTACACACATCAGCCATAACGTTTAGGTTTACACACCTCAGTCATGACTTTCAGACGTACACATGTCAGCCATAACTTTTAGATATACACACCTAAGCCATAACTTTTAGTTTTACCCACCTAAGCCATAACTTTTAGGTTTACATACCTCAGCCATAACTTTTAAGTTTACACATCTTAGCCATAGTACATAGGTATACACGTCAATGATAACTTTTAGGTTTACACTCCTCAAGCATGAATTTTAGATATACATGTCTCAGCCATAACTTTTAGGATTACACACCACTGACACATTCACACCTTGCATGCACCACTCTCGCAGTCTGTCTGCACACATCTGAGTTGACTGTGAACACGTCAATGTGAGAGTTAAGCTCTCTAAAATCCAACACAGGCCTCACCTTCTTGTTCTGCTGGACCATTGCCATCAGAGGAATCAGATCTTTCGGCTGGTCCATACTTTCTTTCTTTGTATGGCAGCAACCATCTGTCCTCTATCCACTTCACTAGCTCCTCTTCATACGAATTTCTTACCTGGTGAGGCACGGAGTATGTCTCCATCTGATTCTGCAGGATGCCTGGCTTTCTGCCCTCTGACCACTTCCAAGCTACCATCCAAGAATTTGTCACAGGATCATATGCCGCACCGAAATCATGCTCATCGACTCACCTCTGTGTTGGCAGCTGTGCAGATCGCTAATTCTTCTGCTCCAAACTGCACACCACCTTATACATTAACTGTAACCCCTCCGATTGCCTTGATGCTGTCCACACCAAGGATAAACATGAAACCAAGTGGCTTTGAAGCAGCTGCATATACACGGACATCGGAATAAAGCTCCACTGCTAAGTTGGAGAAGTATGATGCCTGTGCCTCGTACCGCCACTCTGCCCCACTCAGTGTAATTGTGCTGATGGCATCCTTCTTCCATGTCTTGCAGCATGAGATGTGGGGAATGTTTCACGAACACCCGAATACACCAACATACGACACTGAACACTATCCACACTTCCCACAACACTTGGCAGCACCTCACTCACTGACTGTCAGAAGAGGAGGCTGGAGCAGACGACTCCCCTTCTCACTCATTTCCCAAGCACGCAGAGACAATATGGCCCTAAACTACCACATTGGTAACACCTCATGTAATGCTGAGGGTGATGCCTAGCACTACATCGTGTTTCTCCACTCATGGCATTATTCTGACGGCAAGCCAATCACTCCCTGGCGAGGTGATTCGGGCCGTTGCAAACACAGCACGATTGGCTCGTGGCGGACGCATGTTATGCAGCACCAGACTCTGATGGCAAGGCATGCCTCTGATAACCCGAGGGGGCAGTCGTCCCTGATGAACGCCCTGGCCCAAGCCAGATTCTGGTCCAATTCGAGAGCCTCCATGCATGACCCTGCTCTGAGCAGCTGGCAGACATTCTCCAGAAGTTTAGCCACAAAAGCACAGGCAAGGGCCTTGTCAGTCATCCTACCGAGCAGGGATGCCACGTGCCACAGCTCGGCCAAGTACACATTTGGAGACTCAGGTGTGCAACTTCCTGCTGATACAATTCGCTCATAGGATATGTACGGATCCACAACAAATGCGGCTAGCAGCAGCTCCTTCACCTTCACACACTTCTTCCTGTCTGCCACAGCCAGCTGCAAGTACATGGCGAAGGTGCCCCCAGCGAGGCGCAAAGGAAAGATGCTTGCCACATCCTTGACACATCGTAGCTTGCACTCAAGTTCCAGCTTTTCGAGCCACTCCACCACAAACTGCTTACCACTACTGTTGTACTTGGGGATCAACTTCAAGTTGGTGTAATTTTCAGCACCTTGTCCCTCCATAATGCCTGGATAGCTTGAGGCAATAATGAAAACGAGCTCTTGCTTTTCCTTTATTAACAACAGATGAATAAGTGAAAAAGACACAAGTACACAGCAGGGCACACACAATGCAAGAACTACCGGATATCCACAGCACTGACCGCTGGCCATTCATCACAGTCACAATCACCCTGATACGTGGTGGACACACCTTGCAGCACTGCTTGCACTCAGGGCACTGCGTTGACGCCTTCGCCGCTCTAAAGGGGCTTGCCAACAGCTGGCCTGATGGTGTAGGGCTAAAGAAAAGTCACTTAGGGTCCAGAAGGTAGTAGCATTCTCCCAGCTCCTTGCCTCCCAAATTGTTACCCTCCAGTCCCCAGCCTCGCTCAACCCTCAGCATTAGCAGCTGACGTCACTCCGGCCTACATGGCTCATGGTGCCAGGGAATGAACAGTGCCATCTATTGTTCGGCTCCCCAATGAAAAGCTATCGCCAATCACATGTACAGTCCAGATTTCTCGGTGAGCTCTAAGTTTTAATCCATTTCCTCTTGTCAGTAATGCTTGCGTTACTATAGAGAAATGTTTAATATCAACATTGTATTTTGAAACATTCTATTAATTTGCCCAGGAAGCACCTCTTGCTTAGGAAGAACAAGCTTAAGTCTCGCAGTCTCTCCTCATATGGTTTGTTACACAAGGAAGGAATCAATCTTGTTGCTCTTCGCTGCACTGCTTCCAATTTAAGAATGTCCTTACTTAAGTGGGGCCCAACACTGCACTGCATATTTGAGGTGTGGTCTAACTAAACCTAGGTATAGTGGCAATATCATATCCTTGCTTTTCTACATAGAGTTTCTGTTTATAAATCCTAACATCCAATTTGCTTTCTTGGCAGCTTCATTGCAATGCTGGAAGTATTTGAAGTTATAGGAGACAATGACCCCTAGATCTCTCACAGTAGGGGTGTCCTTTATCTTGTGGCCCATCAGTTCATAATAAAATTTTTTGTTTAGGTTTCCTACTTGTAACAGCTGATATTTATTAACATTAAATGGCATTTGCCATTTACTTGACCATTCAGCAATTTCATTCAAATCCTCTTGTAATCTTAGCCTATCTTCATCAATTAATATGGCAATGCCAATCTTTTTTTTTTTCTTTTTCTTTTTTAAGGCTCCAGTCACAGACAAAAGTCCACATCAAGGCCGGTCCCTAATTGAAATATTGAGAGAACTGAGAAAGGGGGGAAAAAGACAGGGAAAGTATTTACAAATTTTTGAGAAAGTGAAAGACCTGTCTCTTGAAATGAGCCAGGTCATAGTTGTTGGGAAGGACGTGATAAGGCAGAGACTTCCAAAGCTTCGAAGCATTGGGAAAGTAGCAGTTATCAAAATGGCACACCCTTGAGTTGGCGATGGCCACACAATAATCATATGACGCAGCAGCTTGCCGAGTATTCCATGGTCTAGCTAGTGGTGGGGACACACAAGCAGCCAGCTATTGGGAGCAAAAGCCAATGTAATACCTATAGAAGAGGGAAAGTGAACCAACATTGCGGCATAGGGCAAGGGGGTCAAGTTTGGAAGTTAGCCTGGGACAGTTTA
>JAUUED010116991.1:0-10010 GCA_032361865.1 Panulirus pascuensis | reverse complement strand
AGATTGGACGGACACAGGCATAATGTGCTTAAAAATGTTAGAGCGGATAGGAATTTGCAAGAGTGCTTATGTGAAAAGGTAATAATAATAAGCAAGGTATGATTAAGGTATGATATGTCTAGCCATAGCTTCATCAGCACCAGCCATGTCTTCGCTGGTACCTGCCAGGTCTTCGCTAGTATCGGCCATAGCTTCACCAGAACTACCCATGGATTCACCAATACCAACAATAGCTTCACCAGTACCAGCCATAGCTTCACCAGTACCAGCCATGGCTTCACCAGCACCAGGCATAATTTCACCAGTACCAGCCATGGCTTCAACAGTACTATTAATGGCTTCACCAGTCCGAGCTACGGCATAACCAGTACCAGCCATGCCTTACCAATACCAGCCATAACCTTACCACAACAAGTCATGGCTTCACTGGTACCAGCCATAGCCCCGCAGATATAGCTTCATTTGCACCAGCCATGGCTTCTGTAGTATTAGCCATGGCTTCACCAGTACCAGCCATAGCTTCATTAGTACCAGCTATAGCTTTATTGGTACCAGCCATAGCCCCACTGGTGCCAGAAATAGCATCATTTGCACCAGCCATGGCTTCACCAGCACCTGCCATAACTTCATCAGTACCAGCCATAGCTTTACTAGTACCAGCCATAGCCCTACCAGTACCAGAAATAGCTTCATTCGCACCAGCCATGGCTTCAGCAGAACTATTAATGGCTTCACCAGTCCGAGCTATGGCATAACCAGTACCAGCCATGGTTTCACCAGTACGAACAATGGCTTCGCCAATAAGAGCCATAACCTTATCACAACGAGACATGGCTTCACTAGTACCAGCCATAGCTTCACCAGCACCAGCCATAACTTCATTAGTACCAGCCATAGCCCACCAGTGCCAGAAATAGCTTCATTTGCACCAGCCATGGCTTCTGTCGCATCAGCCATGGCTTCACCAATACCAGCCATAGCTTCAACAGTACCAGCCATACCACTGTGAACCATGACTTTACCAATACCAACTATGGTGTCACCAGTATCAGCCATGCCTTCATCAGTACCACCCATAACTTCACTGCTACCGGCCATATCTTCAAAAGTACAATCAGGGCTTCACCAATAACAGCCCTGGCTTCATCAGTATCAGTCATATTTTCACCAATACAAACCATGGCTTAACTGGTATCAGCCATATCTTTACAGGTCTCAGCCATAGCTTCACCAGAACACACCATGGCCTCAACAGTACCAGCCATGGCTTCACCAGTACCAGCCATGGCTTCACCGGCACCAGCCATAGCTTCACCGGAACCAGCCATGGCTTCACCAGTACCAGCCTTAGCTTCACCAGTACTATCCTGGTAAGTATAGGTATAGTGATCTGGTGAAGCCATGGTTCGTACTGGTTAAAACCATGACTGATACTGGTAAAGCCATGGCTCGTACTGGTGAAGTCATGGCTAGTACTGGTGATACTGTGGCTGGTACTGGTGATACCATAATTATACAAACGAATACAAAGGAATTCAGACAGCAATAGACCACTGGTTCCCTTTGAGGATCTTTGTAATAGTGGGAGAGATATGTGATTTATAGATCAGTGTTGTAGGTGCAGAAATGCGTACATATTAAAAATAGAGAAATATTTTTCGTCTTCACGTAGCTAAGGAGGCGCGCATCATGTTAGTCGTGGATTTGAAGCGAAATGTTTATCAAGCTATTCTTAAACAAATCTGGTTCTACTTTCAACCACTCTAATTGGTAAATCATTCTGTATGTTGACAACCCTGTCGAAGAAAAGTGTATGGCTTCACTCTCAGTAAAACGTTTGCCCACCATGAGTACGAGTGCAATCTGACGAATCTCTTTCTATGCAGGTCGTTGGATCGAGATGATCGATGCCTTTGATAATTTTGGATGCCAGTATCAGATCATTCAAGGCTTAACCTTCTCTTTTCTAAACTAAAGAGATCTAAGTCGTTTTGTCTACTCTCTTAAGATTTGTTTCTCAGTCAGGGAATCATCTTAGCAGCTCGTCTCTGTACTCTCCCCATTCTGTCTGTCTTTCCTCAAGTAGGGTGACCATAACTGAATACAATATTCAAGATGGGGATGCGCAAGTGACTTGTAAAGAGTAAGGATAATTTTCGTAGATATAAATCCGAAAACCCTACCCATAAAATCCAAGAATTTTGTTCGCCTCTTTAACCACTTCTGTGCACTGTTTTCTGGGTTTTAGATAACCTGAGATTATTACACCCAATTCTTTTTTCTCATTTGCCTTTTGCAGTTCAGCAGATTCTATATTGCAGCTTGCCTTTCCATTTATACTTCCGATATGTAAAACCTTGCACGTAACGGTATCAAAATCAATTTGCTACCAATAATGACCGTCAATTTCTGTTGTAGATTTATTTCCAAACAGCGTTATCTGCGAATTTCTATATCTTACAAAGCAGCCCACTGTCATTGGTATTAATATATACGAGAAAGAGAACCGGTCCTTTTGGTACACCACTTGTTACGTTTCACCATTCTGAGGTTTGACCATTAATCACAACTCATAAACAATTTCCTAGCCATCGAAGCACAACCCCATCTGTACATGCCATATGATTTAACTCTAGTTAATAAGCTATGATATGGAACTTTATCGAATGCTTTATGACAATCTAGATAGATGATATCAATGCTTTACTTTCATCATCCACGTTGATTATGTCAGTACAGAAATGAAGGAGATCTGTCAGCCATGAGCGATGTCGTCGAGAACCATGCTGAGAATCGTTTATTAAGTGGTGTTCCTCTAAATGGGTTACATTCTTATCCCGAATGGTGGCTTCCATTGCCAGGCTGCAGACTCTAAGCTCATTGGACGATGATTTCCGGGCAGTGAATTATAACCTCTTTTGAAAATTAGTGTTACATTAGCAAGCTTCCATTCGTTTAGTACTTTTCTCGAAGCAAGTGAGTTACTGAAAAGAGTAGTCAATGGTTTAACTACCTCATTTTTCACCTCTTTCATTGAACTTGAATAAAAGTTATCCGGACTTGCTGTTTTCATGTCATTAAGCGCTGAAATTATATCTTCAACTTTTATATCCATGTGTTGCAAAATGTTTTCCTCTCTTAGCATAGGAACTCGATTTGCGACATGCACGGTATCTTCAATTGTACATACAGATGCGAAAGAAAATCATGTAAAAATCTTTGTCATGTCTTCGTTGTAGTGAACCAAATCACCTTTCATTTTCTCTTTTTCTTTTGTAGAACATTTGCTCAATATTCTTGTCTATATTTTACGGGGGATGGGAGCAGGGAAATGTACGTATTGTTATAACTGAAGTAAGATCTTAATGAAGATGTTTTGCGGGAATTCGTGATTAAAATCAAATTTTCTTATGCTTTAAGGTTATAATGATGAAATAAGAATTGTGTAAATTTATAACCAATTTCCTGGAGACCGAAAAAGAAAAAGTTATGCAGCAAAAAGCAAAATCATAGAGATCGCAATCTTAAAGTAACTTATTGTCGTCTGAAATAAACTCGTACGTTACATATTTTTTTTCTAAAATCTATATAGAACAAGTAATTTTTAAAGATATTTTGATGTTTATCTATGACATTTGCTGTTATGTACTTCCAGATATTGAAAATATTTTTTGGCTGGTACTCGCTTGGCGGTAAATCTTACATGAAAACATTCGCAGGCGCTATTGTTTACTGCACCCATAAGGTAACATTGACGTAGTATAGAAGTAATGTCACTTCCGTAATCCATTAAGTTATTAAGTAACTTGTTATGTTTGGTAAAATGGGTGGTAATTGTTCAATGGCTAAAGTTTTGGGTGCTTTATTTAGTCTGATGT
This sequence comes from Panulirus pascuensis, assembly GCA_032361865.1. Classification (NCBI taxonomy): domain Eukaryota; kingdom Metazoa; phylum Arthropoda; class Malacostraca; order Decapoda; family Palinuridae; genus Panulirus; species Panulirus pascuensis. Next base: position 6,132 of record JAUUED010116991.1, on the reverse strand, counting down.
GATTACGGAAATACCTGCGGAGAACCGATATTTCATATCTTTTGCACTATTGATACTAGATAAGGCATTGTTGTGTATCAAGGACACTGTGGATGTGATTTATGAATAAGTAGGTTATACACATGCAAAAATAATATCAACAGCACTAAAGAATTCCATTTACCCTCCCGAGCTGTCAAATTTTATTTTAGTGTTCAAAGTATATCATTTGCGCTCAGGATTGCACCACCAGCATGGTGCTGAGTGAAAACAAAGCGACACATCAAGTACAACCCTCAACAGGAGATGAACATAATGTTAGTACATTTCTCAATTCGGCAACTAGGTTATATGAGGATTTTATGAGTTGTCTTGATTATTGCAGCTGTTTTACCTAATTTTATATTAATTAACCCCAGATTTTCCCACATATACATACTAGTTGTCACTTTATTTGATATCCTTTAGAAAGAGAGAATGCTCCAAATCATGCTCCACAATTTATTCTCTTCTGTAAACACTACTCCAGCATTGAAGAACGCAGCTGGTCAATATCCAAAACCAATAGCAGGGCAGAATTAGAATAAAACTCTTACTACTTGGGCTAATTCAAAAACAGATCTTCATGTCATGTCCCCCATTCCCTTGGCATCTATAGGTTCCCACTTGACTTTACTGCCATTGAGAAAGAGGGCTCAGGCAGTAGTAGTACCAGCACCTTCCATGACCTTTCTCTCTCCAATAGTCCAGCATCTTTTTTTATTCACTAAACCAACATTTATAGTTTCTCCAGTAACCTACCCTCTGTTCAACACCATCTTTAGAGCACCTCTCTTAATATCTTTTCTCAGACTCAGTTGTCAATGATGTCACTAGCCCCTTCTCATATCCAACTACAATCTCCACTCACAATTCTGATTCAGAGGTGTCATTTGTTCATATTTCAGAACTAATACACCTGTTGCATTCTTTGAGGACCTTGAGTCCCATGCTTTGATGTGATTTGGCTTAAATTCTGTCTCCCAACTATCATGCTTTTTCTTTGTTTTGCCTAGTGATCTTCCACTACTACAAATTTTATATCTTTCATCAGGTATCAAAGCTCTTGCTATGAGGCTGTGACATCCTCTCACCTGCAAGCTGAAGTCCTCTACCTAGGGATTTCAATGTGCAGTATAGGGATTGGTTGAATTTCTGCCGCATGGGTGGTGAAGGATTGAAGCCCTTATGTTCTCCATTATCTATGATCTAGAGCAAGCTATCACCCACCTCACCCATATTCCTCACCACAGTGACCAATTTTCTAATATTCTGCTTCTGTTTTCACCTCTAATCCTTTGCACTGTAGTAACACACTTGCCTCATTTGGTTTATCTGACTACTTTTTCATAACAGTATCCATTTTAACAGAACCTTCCCCTCCAGCAGCCCCTTCTAAATGTAAATATTGGCATCTCAACAATGCTGAATGGAATAGCATATGAAAATTCTTTTCTGACTTTCACAGAGTAAATTACTGTCTCTTATGTGTTAATGCCTCTGTATCTGCCAAATGTATAACAGAGGCTATTGTTGCAGGAATGAAAGCATTTAACCTCTCTTCCTCCAAGATGACCATTTCTTCCATTCCTTGGTTCAATTGTTCTTATTCTGAAGCCATTCAGGTAAGGGATCAGGCATATTGGGCTTGGGAAAACTCTACTTCCATTGCTTTTCATTCAGCATTTATCACTGTCCTTAATCATTGCAAGTACGTTATCCATGAGGCAAAGCATTACTTTATGCAAAGGAGTTTAATAATTTCTCTCTATCCACCAACAGGTCTTTCTGGTCTTTACCTGAGGGCATCACTAACAACTTTTATTGTTCCACCTTTCCTTCACTTTTCCATTCTGATGGTATTATAACTGTCTCTCCCATAGACAAGGCGACTCTCTTTGATTCTTGTTTTTACTCTAACTCTACCTTGATGACTGCAACATTCCCTCACTCCCTGATGCTCCTTTCACTGATCCTATGCCTCTCCCTATAATCTCCTGTCAAACTGTCTGAAAAGTGCTTTCTCTGGACATACGCAAGGCTTATGGTCCTGATAGTATTAATCCCCATGTACTGAAAGTGTGTACCTCTGAACTTGCACCTGTGCTTGCTCGTCCTTTCCATTTCTATCTAAAAACTAGAACTTTTCCTTTTTCTTGGGAGCATGTAGTGGTACATCCCATCCCTAAGAAGGGTGACTGTTCTAACCTATCTAACTATCGTCCTGTTGCTTTGACATCTACTATTTCCAAAGTTGGTGAATCTCTCCTCAACTCCCTTATCCTCAGACATCTTGAATCTCACAACTTTGTCTCTGATCACCAGTATGGCTTCTTTAATGCAAGATCCACTGGTGATATTCTTTCCTATCTCATTAATGTCTGGCCATCATCCAAGAAAGTTTTTGAGCTATCATATGTGGTTTCCCTTGATATATCGAAAGCTTTTGACACGGTATGGCATTGTGGTCTCATCTCTAAGCTCCCCTCTTTTGGCTTCCCTTCTTCACATTGTTCACTGGTATCAAGCTTCTTCTCTGGCTGATCTATCTCCATGGTTGTTGATAGATCAGCTTCTCCCCCTTTCACCTTCAAAATTGGTGTTCCCCAAGGTTGTGTCCTGTTCCCTGCATTTTTTCTCCTTTCTATTAATGATTTTCTTTCTTCTACAAATAAGCAAATGCACTCATACGCTGATGACTCAAGACTGCATTCTTCCACATCCTTCAGTTTCGCCCCTTCTTCTCACACTCGATCTATGTCTAGCATTCACACAATTTTCTCATTAAACTCAGACTTGGACAGGATATCTCATTGCAGTAGATGAAATCTGGTTAAGTTTAATTTTCCATGGCATAGTTTCTACCCATCTCTTTATCGAAAATTCCTCACAACTTTCCTCTCTCCTTTGATGGTTATGTAATTTCACCTCTTAACTCATTGCACATTCTTGGTATTACTTTCACATTCACTCTGTCTTGGAAACCCCACATTATGGAAATACCTGTGTCTGCCTCTAAGAAACAGGGAGTCCTGTTTAGAAATTGAAATTACTTTTCTTCCAAACAGTTGCTTCATTTTTGCAAAAGATTCATCCATCCTTGCATGGAGCACTGAATTCACATTTAGGGTGATTTTAGCTTTGCAGCCTTACTTGAGTTAAAAGTGGTCCGACTTATCAACTCTCCTAGGCAAACTTCAAAATTTAACCCACTTTCCCTCTTCTCTAGTTATTACTCTGGTTTTTGCTCCTGAGAGCTGGCTGCTTGTTTGTCCCCACTACTTGCTAGACCACACAATACTAGGCAAGTTGCTGCATCACATGATTACTATGTGGCCTTTGGCAACTTAATGGTAGGCCATTTTGATAACTGTTTCTTTCCATACACCTCAAAAGCTTTGAAAATCCATACCCTCTCATGTCTTTCCCGATAGCTATGACCTGACACTTTTTAAAAGACAAGTTTTTTCACTTTGCCCTTCTGTCTTAAGTTTGACAGAAAACAGGTTGTGAAGGTTAATATAACAGTAATATTATTATTATTGTTGTTATTATTGTTGTTATTATTATTATTATTATTATTATTATTATTATTATTATTATTATTATTATTATCATTATCATTATTTTTATTATTTTAATTATTATTATTATTATTGTTGTTGCTGTTGTTAATGTTATTATTATTAATAATATAATTATTATTATTATTATTAGTTATTATTATTATTATTATTATAAACTTCAAGAGTGTTGGGAGGGTAGTTATCACAGTTAGGAACTAGTGTTGGGTATTTTATTATTAGTTCCAGATCATTTAAGTAATGTGGTCATATACATTGATATACATTAACAACTCTTTTACACGCCTATCAGTTAATAATGACCCTGCCAGTGAGAGGGAGGGCTCAGGTAGTAGAGTAATGGCCCCTCCCATGACCCCTGCAAATTTAAGGTATACTCCTCTGACTACACTTTATTGTGTAACTCTGCCACTAGTGAGAGGGAGGGCTCAGGTGACAGAATATTGGCCCCTCCCAATACCCCAGCTAAGTCAAGGATTATCCCATCCCCTACTCTTGGAGCAACCTATTAGGTAGTTGGTTGTTGACAACAGCCGCCCAGGGTGGTACTACTGTCCTGACTGAGGAGCGTTAAAGTGGTGCCCAGAACCATCCTATGCTCTCCATGTCAGGATTCCTGGTCTTACTGCATGTCTCATCAAAATGTGACTACTGGGCTAGTCCTGCCATCTTCTCCTTACAAGCTCCACACAATTAAACATACCTTGATAATTAATATTACTTTTTTCACATAAGTACTCTTGTCAGTTCCTATCCGCTCTAACAATTATAAGCATCATGATGACAGTGTCCATCAAATCTGTGGCCCCTAGTCCCTGGCATCATGGGGTGCTAAGAATCTTCAGGTTTCAGCCTGACTCTATTGCCAATGAGAGGGAGGGCTCTAGCAATAGTAATACCGGCCTCTCCCACAACTTTTCCCTCTCTATGAGACCTTCCTCTTTTTCTATTCACTACACCAACATTCATGGTCCCTCGGGTAACCTCTCCTCAGTTGAACACCATCTATTTAGTACCTCTCCTAATACCTTACCTTTGTCTGAGACACAGTTGTCTAATGATATTCTCACTAGTCCCTTTTTCATAGCTAACTATAATCTCCACTCACGTTTCCGATTCAAAGGTGGTGTTTCTGCTTACTCCAACATAAACACACTTGTTGCATGCCTCAAAGACCTTGAGTCTCCAAACTTTGATGTTATGTGGCTCAAAGTCTGTCTCTTTATTACCACACTTGCCCTCTGTTTCGCCTATTGCTCTCCTAATTCTACAAATTTTATATCCTTCTTCGACTTTCTAAACTCCTGCCATGAGACTTTGACATCCTCTCACCCGCCAGCCGAGATCCTCTACCTTCGGGATTTCAACGTCCACCATAGGGAATGGTTGAATTCCTCCCATAGAATGGCAGAGGGATCAAAGCCCTCATGTTCTCCATTCTCAATGATTTAAAGCAAATTATCTCCCAACCTACCCATATACCTGACCACTTTGACACTGTCCTAATATTCTGGATTTGTTTTTCACTAGTCCATCTCGCTGTAAATACACAATCTCGCCCCCAATTGGTTCATCTGATCATACTCTCATAAGTGTATCTATTCTAATGGCACCTCCCCCTCTAGCAGCCCCTTCTAAGTGTAAATAGTAGCACCTGAACAAACCTGACTGGAATAACTTACGTAACCTCTTTTCTGACTTTCCCTGGGTAAATTACTGTCTTTTATGTGGTGATGCTTCTGTCTCCACAGAACGCATAACAGAGCTTATTCTTGTGGGAATGGAAGCATTTTTTCTCTCTTCCTCCAAGATTAGTTCTTCATCCAATCCATGGTTCAACCGTTCCTGTTCTGAGGCCATTAAAGCAAGGGATCAGGCATATTGGGCTTGGAAAAATTCTCCCACCTCTGGCTCCCATTCAGCTTATATCACTGCATGTAATTGCTGCAAGTGCATTATCCATGAGGCGAAGCGTTCCGGTATTCAAAGGAAGTGTGATAACCTCTCCTCATCATCCACGGATAGGTTTTTCTGGTCTTTAGCTAAGGGTATCTTTAACAACTTCTGTCGCTCTACCTTTCCCTCACTTTTCCATCCTAACGGTACTATAGCTGTCTCTCCCATTGACAGGGCAACTCTCTTTGGTTCCTGTTTCTCCTGTAACTCCACCTTGGATGTCTCTAGCATTCCTTCACCCCCTGATGCTCCTTTTACTAATCCTATGACTCTTCCTGTAATCTCTTTTCGGACTCCGAAAAGCACTTCTTTCTCTGAACACAAGCAAGGCTTATGGTCCTGAACGTGCACCTTTGCTTGCTCATCTGTTCCGTTTCTGTTTGAAATCCAAAACTTTTTTTTCTTGGAAACATGCTTTGATACATCCCATCCCTAAGAAGGGTGACCATTCTGACCCCTTTAACTATCATCCTGTTGCTTTGACATCTACCATTTCCAAAGTCTTTGAATCCCTCCTCAACTCTCATATCCTTAAACACCTCGAAAATCACAGTCTTCTCTCTGATCACCAGTA
>JAUUED010115886.1:0-10025 GCA_032361865.1 Panulirus pascuensis | reverse complement strand
CCAAAACGATTGTAAGATTGTTCAATAAAACCTGGAAGGGCAGAAATAGGAACCTAAAGGATTGTAGGATTGTTCAATAAAATCTGGAAGGTAAGAAATATTAACCAAAAGGATTTTAGGATTGTTCAAGAAAAAATAGAAGGGCAGAAATGGGAACCAAAAGGATTTTAGGATTGTTCAATAAAACCTGGAAGAGCAGAAATGGGAACCAAAAGGATTGTAGGATTGTTCAATAAAACCTGGAAGGGCAAAAATGGGAACCAAAAGGATTTCTGGATTATTCAGTGAAACCTGGAAGGACTGAAATGGGAACCAAAAGGATTGTAGGATTGTTCAATAAAACCTGGAAGGGCAGAAATGGGAACCAAAAGGATTTTAGGATTATTCGATAAAACCTGGAAGGGCAAAAATGGGAACCAAAAGGATTTTAGGATTATTCAATAAAACATGGAAGGGCAAAAATAGGAACCAAAACGATTGTAGGAATGTTCAATAAAACCTGGAAGAGCAGAAATCGGAACCAAAAGGATTGTAGGATTATTCAATGAAACCTGGAAGGGCAGAAATGGGAACCAAAAGTATTTTAGGATTATTCAATAAAACCTGGAAGGTCAGAAATGGGAACAAAAAGGATTGTAGGATTGTTTAAGATAACCTAGGAGGGCAGAAATGGGAACCAAAAGAATTTTAGGATTATTCAAAAAAATCTAGAAGGTTAGAAATGGAAACCAAAAGGATTTTAGGATTGTTCAAGAAAACCTGGGAGGGGAGAAATGGGAACCAAAAGGGTTGTAGGATTCTTGAATGAAACCTTGAAGGGTATATATTGCAACCAAAACGATTGTAGGATTGTTCAAGAAAAGCTTAGGGGGCAGGAATGAGAACCAAAAGCATTTTAGGATATTTCAATAAAGCCTGGAAGGCCAAATTGCGAACGAAAAGGATTTTAGGATTGTTCAGTAAAACCTGGAAGGGAAGAAATGGGAACCAAAAGGATTGTAGGATTGTTCAAAAAACCTGGAAGGGCCAAAATTGGAACCAAAAGGATTGTAGGATTATTTATTAAAACCTGGAGGGGCAGGAGTAATAGCCAAAATGATATTAGGATTGTTCAGGAAAACCTGGGGGACAGAAATTTGAACCAAAAGGATTATAGGATTGTTCACAAAAACCTGGAAGGGCAGATATGTGAACCAAAAGGATTTTAGGATTGTTCAATAAAACCTGGAAGGGCAGAAATGGTAACCAAAAGGATTGTAAGATTGTTCAATAAACCCTGGAAGGGCAGATATGGGAACCAAAACAATTGTAAGATTTTTCAATAAAACCTGGAAGGGCAGAAATAGGAACCTAAGGGACTGTAGGATTGTTCAATAAAATCTGGAAGGTAAGAAATATTTACCAAAAGGATTTTAGGATTGTTCAAGAAAAAATAGAAGGGCAGAAATGGGAACCAAAAGGATTTTAGGATATTTCAAGAAACCTGGAAGGACATAAATTGGAACCAAAAGGATTTTAAGAGTGTTCACTAAAACCTCGAAGGTCAGAAATGGGAGCAAAAAGGATTGTAGGATTGTTCAATAAAACTTGGAAGGGCAGAAATGGGAACCAAAAGGATTTTTGGATTATTTAAAAAATCTGGAAGGGCAGAAATGGGAACCAAAATGATTTTTGGATTATTTAAAAAATCTGGTAGGGCAGAAATGGGAACCAAAAGGATTGCATAATTGTTCAATAACATAGAAGGGCAGAAATGGGAACCAAAAGGATTGTAGAGTTGTTCAATAAAACCTGGAAGGGCAGAAATGGGAACCAAAAGGATTGTAGGATTCTTCAATTAAACCTGGAAGGGTAGAAATGGGAACCAAAAGGATTGTAGGATTATTCAATAAAACCTTTTGGGGGCAGAAATGGAAACCAAAAGGACTGTAGGTTTGTTCAAGAAAACTGAAAGGGCAGAAATGGGAACCAAAAGGTCTTAGGATTGTTCAATAAAACCTGGAAGAGCAGAAATGGGAACCAAAAGGATTGTATGATTGTTCAAGAAATCCTTTAAAGACAGATATGGAAACCAAATGGATAGCAGGATTGTTCAAGAAAACCTTGAAGGGCAAAAATAGGAACCAAAAGGATTGTAGGATTATTTATTAAAACCTGGAGGGGCAGGAATGACAGCCAAAATGATATTAGGATTGTTCAGGAAAACCTGGGGGACAGAAATTTGAACCAAAAGGATTATAGGATTGTTCACAAAAACCTGGAAGGGCAGATATGTGAACCAAAAGGATTTTAGGATTGTTCAATAAAACCTGGAAGGGCAGAAATGGGAACCAAAATGATTGTAGGATTGTTCAATAAACCCTGGAAGGGCAGATATGGGAACCAAAACGATTGTAAGATTGTTCAATAAAACCTGGAAGGGCAGAAATAGGAACCTAAAGGATTGTAGGATTGTTCAATAAAATCTGGAAGGTAAGAAATATTAACCAAAAGGATTTTAGGATTGTTCAAGAAAAAATAGAAGGGCAGAAATGGGAACCAAAAGGATTTTAGGATTGTTCAATAAAACCTGGAAGAGCAGAAATGGGAACCAAAAGGATTGTAGGATTGTTCAATAAAACCTGGAAGGGCAAAAATGGGAACCAAAAGGATTTCTGGATTATTCAGTGAAACCTGGAAGGACTGAAATGGGAACCAAAAGGATTGTAGGATTGTTCAATAAAACCTGGAAGGGCAGAAATGGGAACCAAAAGGATTTTAGGATTATTCGATAAAACCTGGAAGGGCAAAAATGGGAACCAAAAGGATTTTAGGATTATTCAATAAAACATGGAAGGGCAAAAATAGGAACCAAAACGATTGTAGGAATGTTCAATAAAACCTGGAAGAGCAGAAATCGGAACCAAAAGGATTGTAGGATTATTCAATGAAACCTGGAAGGGCAGAAATGGGAACCAAAAGTATTTTAGGATTATTCAATAAAACCTGGAAGGTCAGAAATGGGAACAAAAAGGATTGTAGGATTGTTTAAGATAACCTAGGAGGGCAGAAATGGGAACCAAAAGAATTTTAGGATTATTCAAAAAAATCTAGAAGGTTAGAAATGGAAACCAAAAGGATTTTAGGATTGTTCAAGAAAACCTGGGAGGGGAGAAATGGGAACCAAAAGGGTTGTAGGATTCTTGAATGAAACCTTGAAGGGTATATATTGCAACCAAAACGATTGTAGGATTGTTCAAGAAAAGCTTAGGGGGCAGGAATGAGAACCAAAAGCATTTTAGGATATTTCAATAAAGCCTGGAAGGCCAAATTGCGAACGAAAAGGATTTTAGGATTGTTCAGTAAAACCTGGAAGGGAAGAAATGGGAACCAAAAGGATTGTAGGATTGTTCAAAAAACCTGGAAGGGCCAAAATTGGAACCAAAAGGATTGTAGGATTATTTATTAAAACCTGGAGGGGCAGGAGTAATAGCCAAAATGATATTAGGATTGTTCAGGAAAACCTGGGGGACAGAAATTTGAACCAAAAGGATTATAGGATTGTTCACAAAAACCTGGAAGGGCAGATATGTGAACCAAAAGGATTTTAGGATTGTTCAATAAAACCTGGAAGGGCAGAAATGGTAACCAAAAGGATTGTAAGATTGTTCAATAAACCCTGGAAGGGCAGATATGGGAACCAAAACAATTGTAAGATTTTTCAATAAAACCTGGAAGGGCAGAAATAGGAACCTAAGGGACTGTAGGATTGTTCAATAAAATCTGGAAGGTAAGAAATATTTACCAAAAGGATTTTAGGATTGTTCAAGAAAAAATAGAAGGGCAGAAATGGGAACCAAAAGGATTTTAGGATATTTCAAGAAACCTGGAAGGACATAAATTGGAACCAAAAGGATTTTAAGAGTGTTCACTAAAACCTCGAAGGTCAGAAATGGGAGCAAAAAGGATTGTAGGATTGTTCAATAAAACTTGGAAGGGCAGAAATGGGAACCAAAAGGATTTTTGGATTATTTAAAAAATCTGGAAGGGCAGAAATGGGAACCAAAATGATTTTTGGATTATTTAAAAAATCTGGTAGGGCAGAAATGGGAACCAAAAGGATTGCATAATTGTTCAATAACATAGAAGGGCAGAAATGGGAACCAAAAGGATTGTAGAGTTGTTCAATAAAACCTGGAAGGGCAGAAATGGGAACCAAAAGGATTGTAGGATTCTTCAATTAAACCTGGAAGGGTAGAAATGGGAACCAAAAGGATTGTAGGATTATTCAATAAAACCTTTTGGGGGCAGAAATGGAAACCAAAAGGACTGTAGGTTTGTTCAAGAAAACTGAAAGGGCAGAAATGGGAACCAAAAGGTCTTAGGATTGTTCAATAAAACCTGGAAGAGCAGAAATGGGAACCAAAAGGATTGTATGATTGTTCAAGAAATCCTTTAAAGACAGATATGGAAACCAAATGGATAGCAGGATTGTTCAAGAAAACCTTGAAGGGCAAAAATAGGAACCAAAAGGATTGTAGGATTATTTATTAAAACCTGGAGGGGCAGGAATGACAGCCAAAATGATATTAGGATTGTTCAGGAAAACCTGGGGGACAGAAATTTGAACCAAAAGGATTATAGGATTGTTCACAAAAACCTGGAAGGGCAGATATGTGAACCAAAAGGATTTTAGGATTGTTCAATAAAACCTGGAAGGGCAGAAATGGGAACCAAAATGATTGTAGGATTGTTCAATAAACCCTGGAAGGGCAGATATGGGAACCAAAACGATTGTAAGATTGTTCAATAAAACCTGGAAGGGCAGAAATAGGAACCTAAAGGATTGTAGGATTGTTCAAAAAAATCTGGAAGGTAAGAAATATTAACCAGAAGGAATTTAGGATTGTTCAAGAAAAAATAGAAGGGCAGAAATGGGAACCAAAAGGATTTTAGGATTGTTCAATAAAAACTGGAAGAGCAGAAATGGGAACCAAAAGGATTTTATATTTGTTCAATAAAACCTGGAAGGGTAAAAATGGGAACCAAAAGGATTTCAGGATTATTCAGTGAAACCTGGAAGGACTAAAATGGGAACCAAAAGGATTGTAGGATTGTTCAATAAAACCTGGAAGGGCAGAAATGGGAACCAAGAGGATTTTAGGATTATTCGATAAAACCAGGAAGGGCAAAAATGGGAACCAAAAGGATTTTAGGATTACTCAATAATATCTGGAAGGACAAAAATACGATCCAAAAGTATTTTCGGATTCTTCAGTATAACCTGGAAGGGCAGAAATGGTAACCAAAAGGATTTTAGGGTTATTCAATGAAACCTGGAAGGTCAGAAATGGGAACTAAAAGGACTGTACGATTGTTTAAGAAAAACTGGGAGAGCAGAAATGGGAACCAAAAGGATTTTAGGATTATTCAATAAAACCTGGAAGGTGGGAAATGGGAAACAAAAGGATTGTAGGATTGTTCAAAAAAACCTGGGAGGGCAGAAATGGGAACCAAAAGGGTTGTAGGATTGTTCAATAAAACCTAGAAGGGCAAAAATGGGAACCAAAAGGATTTTGGGATTATTCAATGAAACCTGGAAGGACTGAAATGGGAACCAAAAGGATTTTAGGTTTATGCAATGAAACCTGGAAGGGCAGAAATGGGAACCAAAATGATTATAGGATTGTTCAAGAAAACCTGGAAGGACATAAATTGGAACCAAAACGACTGTAGGATTGTTCAAGAAAACCTTAGGGGGCAGGAATAAGAACCAAAAGGATTTTAGGATATTTCAATAAAGCCTGGAAGGGCAAAATTGCGAACCAAAAGGATTTTAGGATTATTCAGTAAAACCTGGAAGGGAAAAAATGGGAACCAAAAGGATTTTAGGATTGTTCAAAAAACATGGGAAAGCAGAAATAGGAACCAAAAGGATTGGAGCATTTTTCAATAAAACCTGGAAAGTCAGAAATGGGAACCAAAAGGACTGTAGGATTTTTCAATAAAACCTGGAAGGACAGAAATAGGAACCAAAATGTTTGTAGGATTGTTCAATAAAACCTGGAAGGACTCGAACTGGAAACAAAAGGACTGTAGGATTATTCAATAAAACCTGGAAGGGCAGTAAATGGAACCAAAACGATTGTAGGATTGTTAAAAAAAAAAACCTTAGGGGGCAGCAATGAGAAACAAAAGGATTTTAAGTTATTTCAATAAAGCCTGGAAGGACAGAAATGGGAGCCAAAGGGATTTTAGGATTATTCAATAAAACCTGGAAGTTCAGAAATGGGAACCAAAAGGATTGTAGAATTGTTCAATAAAACCTGGAAGGGCAGTAATTGGAACCAAAACGATTTTAGGATTGTTCAAGAAATACTTAGGAGGCAGGAATGGGAACCAAAAGGATTTTAGGATATTTCAATAATGCCTGGAAGGAGAGAAATGGGAACCAAAAAGATTGTAGGATTAGTCAAGAAAACCTGGGAGGGTAGAAATGGAAACAAAAAGGGCTGTAGGATTGCTCAATAGAACCTGGAAAAGCAGAAATTGGAACCAAAATGATTGTAGGATTGTTCAAGAAAACCTTAGGGGGAAGGAATGGGAACCAAAAGGATTTTAGGATATTTCAATAATGGCGGGAAGGGCACAATTGGGAACCAAAAGCATTTTAGGATTGCACAATAAAACCTGTTAGGGCAGGAATGGGAACCAAAATAATTGTAGGATTGTTCAAGAAAACCAGGAGGGGCAGAAATGGGAACCAAAGAGATTGTAGGATTCTTGAATAAAACCTGGAAGGGCAGAAATTGGTTCCAAAAGGATTGTAAGATTGTTGAATAAAACCTGGAAGGGCAAAAATGGGAACCAAAAGTTGTAGGAGTGTTCATTAAAAACTGGAAGGGCAGAAATTGGAACCAAATGGATTATAGTATAATTCTATTATACCTGTAAGGCCAGGAATGGGAACCAAAAGAAATGAATGATTGTTTATTAAACCCGGAGTGGCTGAAATGGGAATTAAAAGATTATAGGATTGTTCAATAAAATGTGGAAAGGCAGAAATGGGAACCAAAAGCATTATAGGATTGTTAAATGAAACCTGGAAGTTAAGAAATGGGAACCAAAAGAATTTTAGGATTTTTCAAGAAGATCTGGAAGGGCAGAAATGGGAACCAAAAGGATTTTAGGGTTATTCAATAAAACCTGGAAGGGCAAAAATGGGAACCAAAAGGATTTTAAGATTATTCAACAAAACCTGGAATTCCAGAAATGGGAACAAAAAGGATTTTAGGATTATTCAATAAGACCTTGAAGCCAGAAATTGGAACCAAAAGCATTTTAGGATTATTCAATAAAACCTGGAAGGGCAGAAATTGGAACCAAAATGCTTGTAGGATTGTTCAATAAAACTTGGAAGTTCAGAAATGGGAACCAAAAGGATTTTAGGATTATTCAATAAAACCTGGAATGGCAGAAATCAGAACCAAACGGATTGTAGGATCAATCGATATACCCTGAAAGTGCAAAAATGGGAACCAAAAGGATTTTAGGATTATTTAATAAAACCTGAAAGGGCAGCAATGGGAACCAAAAGGATTGTAGGATTGTTCAATAAAACCTGGAAGGGCAAACGTGGGAACCAAAATGATTTTAGTATTATTCAATGAAACCTGGAATGGCAGAAATGGGAACAATAACGATTTTAGGATTATTCAGTAAAACCTGGAATGTCAGAAATGGGAACAAAAAAGATAGTAGGATTGTTCAAGAAAACCTGGGAGGGCAGAAATGGGAAACAAAAGGGTTGTAGGATTGTTCAATAAAATATGGAAGGGCAGAAATTGGAACCAAAACAATTGTAGGATTGTTTAATAAAACTTTAGGGGTCAGGGATGCGAACCAAGAGGATTTAAGGATATTTCAATAAAGCCTGGAAGGGCAGAATTGGGAACCAAAAAGATTTTAGGATTGTTCAGAAAAACCTGTAAGTGAGGAAATGGGAGCCTAAAGAATTGTAAGATTCTTCAAAAAAAAACTTTAAGGGCAGAATTGGGAACCAAAAGGATTGTAGGATTGTTCAATAAAACCTGGAAGGGCAGAAATGGGAACCAAAAGGACTGTAGGATTGTTCAATAAAACCTTCAAGGACAGGAACAGAAAACAAAAGGATTGTAGGATTATTCAATAAAATCTGGCAGGGCAGTAATTGGAACCAAAACGATTGTAGGATTGTTCAAGAAAACCTTAGGGGGCAGGAATGGGAACCAAAAGGATTTTAGGATATTTCAAGAAAGCCTGGAAGGACATAAATTGGAACCAAAAGGATTTTAAGATTGTTCACTAAAACCTGGAAGGTCAGAAATGGGACCAAAAAGGATTGTAGGATTGTTCAATAAAACTTGGAAGGGCAGAAATGGGAACCAAAAGGATTTTTGGATTATTCAATAAGACCTTGAAGCCAGAAATTGCAACCAAAAGCATTTTCGGATTATTCAATAAAACCTGGAAGGGCAGAAATGGGAACCAAAAGGATTTTAGGATTATTCAATAAGATCTTGAAGCTAGAAATTGGAACCAAAAGCATTTTAGGATTATTCAATAAAACCTGGAAGGGCAGAAATGGGAACCAAAAGAATTGAAGGATTGTTCAAGAAATCCTGGAAGGTCAGAAATGGGAACCACAAGGATTGTATGGTTGTTCAATAAAACCTGGAAGGGCAGACATGGGAACCAGAAGAATTGTAGGATTGCTCAATAAAACTTGGAAGGGCAGAAATGGGAACCAAAAGGATTGTAGGATTATTTAATAAATCCTTAAGGCGGCAGGAATGTTAACCAAAACAATTGGAGAAATGTTCAAGAAAACCTGAGGGGCCGGAAATGGGAACCAAAAGGATTGTAGGATATTCAATAAAACCTGGGAGGGCAGAAATGGGAAACAAAAAGATTGTAAGATTGTTCAATAGAACTTGAAAGGGCAGAAATGGGAACCATAAGGATGTAGGATTGTTAAAAAAAACTGAAAGGGTAAAAATGGGAACCAAAAAGATTTTAGGATAATTCAATAAAACTTGGAAAGGAAAAAATGGGAACCAAAAGCATAGTAGGGTTGTTCAATAAAACCTGGAAGGGCAGAAATGGGAACCAGAAGGATTGTAGTATTGTTCAATAAAACCTAGAAGGGCAAAAATGGGAACCAAAAAGATTGTAGGATTATTCAATAAAACCTGGAAGTTCAGAAATGGAAACCAAAAGAATCGTAAGATTGTTCAAAAAAACCTGGAAGATCAGAAATGGGAACCAAAAGGATTTTAGGGTTATTCAATAAAACCTGGAAGGGAAGAAATGGGAACTAAAAGGATTTTCGGATTTTTCAATAAAACCTAGAAGGGCAGAAATGGGAACCAAAAGAATTTTAGAAATATAAAAAAAAAACTGGAAGGGCAGAAATAGGAACAAAAATGCTTGTAGGATGGTTCAGTAAAACATGGAAGTTCAGAAATTGGAACCAAAAGCATTGTAAGATTGTTTAATAAAACCTGGAAGAGCAGAAATGGGAACAAAAATGATTGTAGGATTATTTAATACATCCTTAAGGGGGCAAGAATGTTAACCAAAACGATTGTAGAATTGTTCAAGAAAACCTGAGGGGCAGAAATGGAACCAAAAGGATTGTAGGATATTCAATGAAACCTGGAAAGGCAGAAATGGGAACCAAAAGGATTGTAAGATTGTTCAATAAAACCTGGAAGGGCAGAAATGGGAACTTTAAGGTTGTAGGATTGTTCAAAAAAGCCTGGAAGGGCAGTAAGGAGAACCAAAAGGATTGTAGGATTGTTCAATAAAACCTGGAAGGGCAGAAATGGGAACCAAAAGAATTGTAGGATTGTTCAAGAAATCCTGGAAGGTCAGAAATGGGAACCAAAAGGATTGTATGGTTGTTCAATAAAACCAGGAAGGGCAGAAATGGGAACCAGAAGAATTGTAGGATTGCTCAATAAAACTTGGAAGGGCAGAAATGGGAACCAAAAGGATTGTAGGAT
>JAUUED010113679.1:0-10040 GCA_032361865.1 Panulirus pascuensis | reverse complement strand
CATATATACATACATACATATACATACACACACACGTACATATACATACATATACACACATACATATATGAGGGACACAAGACCTGAGGAAAAACCTGAAGGAAGAGAGACTTGAAGAAAAAACTAGGGAACAAAACTAAAGAAAAGCATAACCTTTATGACCGTTCCCGTACATACTTATATATAAATATGATATATACGGACACATTTAGCATTCCTTTAGGAATATACAATGAAAATCCTAATAACCACTCAACAAGAGTGTCACACCATTTCTTAAGACATTCAACTGCAATGCCATCTACTCCAGCCGCCTTGCCACATTTGAAATGGGTTCCACGCAAATTGTTACACTACTGGAATTTCACTCTAATATGTACAGATAATAAGGCTATACTTTTAAGAAATAACTTTTAATAACAAATGACATTACTAAGATTAATTTTTTTTACACCTAAATTACAGATACCATCACTAAAATTTAATTCCATGACTTTGTCTGCCAAAAACTTTGCTTCTAAAATGAAGCATACTAAAAAATTCCTTGACCTTTAACTAACATAAATGTGCACTACAAAACTGAAAATAAAAAATACAATTACCTACAATCAGTTTATGGATCCTGTGTCTAATATTTTGCCTCTGTGCTGAAGATTATTTCATTTAACTCTTGACCTCTCACTAAAATGTAGGAACTCTATGACAAATCATAAAAATTTAAATCTGTTCACAGATTATTGTTAAAACGTTGTGTTGGTATCTCTGAAGCAAATACCCAGTCTTTTACTGTTAAACACCTTACAAACAGATGATAGCACTGAATTTATGCACATGGCTAATATTAGAGGTACCATTGATACAACTGGTCATATACATAATTCAGAAAAAACTGTGAATCCTTATAATTTCAAAATGATAAAATTCTATATATTAGAGTTCTGAACCTTAATATTAATATGAAGAGGGAAATAAGGCCCCATTACAAATCCAGTACACGTTTTGATCAGCTCTGAACAACTTTCCTCACAAACAGTTCCTACATCTTACGAAGAAATTGTGAGAAGAAAAGATAAAGTGTTAAACTAAATTACATTTAGCCTCACTGCTCTGGAGATCACTTGTAATTTGACCCATGGGTATAAAAGAGTTTATTAAAAACTCAAATATTTAAGAGTCCACCAAACAGTGGCACTGTATATTTCCTGTTTGTAAGCAGTATGACATTTCGCACATTCAAAACAAGATGCTACTTGTAGAATATTTGATATAAACCAATTACTTTTTCTTCATGATATTCCAACAATTTTAAGATTACAAACACTGTTGGTTAATTTTAGTACATTTCTTAACAGGAAATGAAATTCATCATGAAAAATGTACACAACAGTATGCTGGGATTACTGTTTTCATCCAGAAAGTGATTATTTTTCAGAAAATATATTACAGTGGTAATGACAAACCATGGAGGAAGAAAGGCTGCCACTTTTACAATAAAATGTATCTGTGCATAGGTTTCCTCCTGGAAATATGTGAAATATGACTGGCTCCTTCCAAAGAATCAAGCATTGCGCAGCTTGGCCAGTCTCTGAGTGAGTTCATCCTGGTCCTGACTGGCCTGTGTTGCAGTCACTCCAACAGTTGATGTTCCACCAGTTGGCAACTCCATATTTAATTCTAACCTGTGGAGATAAAACCATCTGTATATACTGATTCATGATTATTTGTGTTATTATTATTTATTAATTTATTATTCTTGATCGCTGTTTCCCGCGTCAGTGAGGTAGCGCCAGGAAACTGACAAAGAAAGACCCATTCCCTCACATACACACATATATACATTCATGCACATATATGCACAGTACATACATATACATACCAACATATACATATATATATACATATACATACACATGCATATACACATATACACATGTACATATTCACACTTGCTCGCCCCCATCCATTCCTGATGCCACCCTGCCCCACAGGAAATAGCATCGCCACCCCCTGCGTCAGCGAGGTAGCGCCAGGAGACAGACGAGACCGCCACATTCGCTCACACTCAGTCTCTAGCTGTCATGTGTAATGCACTGAAACCACAGCTTTCTATCCACATCCAGGCCCCACAGACCTTTACATGGTTTATCCCAGACGTTTCACATGCCCTGGTTCAGTCCATAGACAGCACGTCGACCCCGGTATACCACATTGTTTCACTTCACTCTGTTTCGTGCACGCCTTTCACCCTCCTGCATGTTCAGGCCCCGACAGCTCAAAATCCTTTTCACTCCATCCTTCTACCTCCAGTTTGGTCTCCCGCTTCTCCTTTTTCCCTCGAACTCTGACACATATATCCTCTTTGTCAACTTTTCCTCACTTATTCGTTCCATATGTCCAAACTATTTCAACACACCTTAATGTGCTCTCTCAACCACTCATTTTATTATCACACATTTCTCTTACTCTTACATTACTTACTCGATCAAACCTTCTCACATTACATATTGTCCTTAAACATTTCATTTCCAACACATCCACCTTCCTCCGTACAGCTCTATCTATAGCCCATGCCTAGCAACTGTGTTGTTGGAACTACTATTCCTTCAAGCATACCATTTTTACTCTCCGAGATAACGTTCTGTTTCTGCACATCGTTCATCGCTCCCAGATCCTTCGTCTCCTCTCCCACCCCATTACTCACTTCCGCTTCCATGGTTCCATTCGCAGCCAAGTCCACTTCCTGATATCTAAAACACTTTACTTCCTCCAATTTTTCTCCGTTCAAACTCACATTCCAACTAACTTGTCCCTCAACCCTGCTAAACCTAATAACCTTTCTCTTTACACACACTTTTCCAAACTCAGTCACCAACTTCTGCAGTTTCTCACCCGAATCAGCCACCAATATCATGGGCGAACAACAGTTGACTCACTTCCCGAGCCCTCTCATCCCCAACAGACTGCATACTCGCCCCTCTCTTCAAGAACTCTTGCATTTACCTCCCTAACCACCTCATCTATTAACAAATTAAACAACCATGAGGACATCCCACACCTCTGCCGCATACCGACCTTCACTGGGAACTACACACTATCCTCTTTGTCTACCCGTACACATACCATACACCCTTGATAAAACTTCTCACTGATTCTAGCAGCATACTTCCCATACCATATATTCTTAAGACCTTCCACAAAGCATCTCTATCAACCCTATCATGTGCTTTCTCCAGATCCATAAATGGTACACACAAATCAATTTGTTTTTCTAAGTATTTCTCACATACATTCTTCAAAGCAAACACCTGATCCACACATCCCCTACCAGGTACCCATTCTATCGACCAACCCCTGGGGATGGATGAACAGTTAGGTTGAGTGTGGACCGAATGCCGTAACCAGGATTCGAACCTATGGTATCGACCCTGGACGGCCAATGAATGCGTCAAGGTCAGGAACTGGGTGAATAAGCTGATTTTGTCTTCCTACTTTCTGACAAGTTGGACAGCTTCTACAAGATCCGGCAACACCTTTCTTAATACTATGCCAACAAAAATGCATTGGTAGCCTATCTGAAGTCTTCCTTATTCCTAAATGTCCAAGTAAACTAGAATCATGGGATAAAGCAATGATATTCCTATACACTCGAGGAACATCTGGAGGTGTCCACTTTCTCTTAACACCCTACCATGAAAACAGAATCTTACTGACTCATCGTCCAACTGGCCTTTTTTTTTTTTGCCTCATTCCAAACTTCCTTCATACGACTATCTTCCAAACGAAACTTTATCAATTCATCTTTATGAACTTTGAAATCAGGAATATAATCGACTTTTAACTGTATTTGTCACCTAACTTGACACCACACTCCTGCTCAGATAGTTTACCTAACCCTCTATGATTTACATCTATAACCTGAGCCATCGCTCTGGTAATAACACAAGCAGGATATAAATCAGTTTCATTGACACTGTAATAATCATCACATACAGAATGTAACTCTGACAGGTACGTATTAGAATTTCCGTCAAGAACTCCCTTTACATCATCAGAACTTTATTTTCCACCAGTTTTAGGAACAGAGCAATCAACATTTGTTTTAGGAACAAACAGATCAGCAGAATTAAGCTCAACAAGGTCAAGAGGAATTATTAATCATTTTTGGTTCTGGAACTACTATGTTTACAGCCAGATCGTTTCCTAACAACATATCCACTCCGTGGATAGGAAGTTCATCACTCACACCAACTTAACTTTACCATTAACAAATCCAATCTCAAGGTTAACATAATGCAGTAGAATGGTCAATCCTGCTCCTAATCCTCTAACACTAGCCTCCTCACCAGGATACGACTTTGCCATCCACTCTTGCAATTCCAATTCCTTAAGGACTAAGCTTTGGTTAGCTCCGTAGTCCCAAAGGATTATAATTTTCCTCTTACGACCCCCTTCCAGTGACATCTCTCCCACATTCATAAATGGTTCAAAACTAAAAACACACCTTTTAATTCCACTGTACCTGGTACTTCTTATCTCACTATGGATATTCCGAGGCTTCCCCCGAGCAACAGTAATGCAGCTGACTTTGAGGTATTTTTTACTGAAATTTGACATGACCTGTTTCCCAAATGCATAACATCTCACTGGTGGCCTCTGTTGCCGACTCTCAGGTCTGTTAAAACCTGACTGTGACTTAGTAACATTTCTTCTGGTTGACCTTGCACCTCATCACCCACATTTTGCTTATAATAATAATTTGAACCTTTTTTTGAACGCTTAACTTGGTTTGGTTGGCCTTTGTCACTGGATTGATATCTATATTATATGTATCCACTCTGCTTAATGTCTCTTCCCTGTACATTTTATATGCATTTGTTAGTTGATCTTCTAAATATGCAGCCTCTTTAAGATCCTTAACTTTGTCCATATTGACTTCATATTTAATATCAGGTTGTACTAAATCCTTAAAATGCTCTAGCAAAATCATTTGCCTCTAGCCGTCCATAGTATTGACATCCTCAGATTTACACCACCTGTCAAATTTCATTTCACACAATCTAGCTAACTCTAAATGAGTCTGCTCTGTTAATTTCCTCAGACCTCTAAACCTTCTCCTGTAGACTTCTGGCTCAACTAAACAGGTTTTAATACAGCTTCTTTGACTACTTCGTAATCAACACATTCTGTTATACCTAAACATACATATGCCTCTCTTGCTTTACCTCTGAATTTTGTTTAAACTAGAATTGCCCAGTCACTCTTATCCCAACTTTTCAAAGCGGCTATTTTCCCAAACTGATTAAAGAAATCCTCTGCCTCTTCCTCAATGAACTCCGGCAAAGGATTCACTCTGGCATCCACATCATTATTGGCTCGCCTGAAACCCATCTGTGCATCAGCCTCTATCTTTTTCAACCTAACCGCTTTATCTGCCTCAATCTGCATTTTCTTATTTTCTGCCTCACTCTACTTCTTTTTTTTTAAACCCAGATTTTCATTTCAACATCTCTAACATTACATGCTTACTCAGGGCCATGTCTACATCAGGGTCAACATTCGTAACCTTTTTTTCTTCATTTCCTAATATTTTTCTCATTTAGTACCTGACCTTAAGTGAATCTCATACATGCCTTCTATTGGGAATAATTCATCTTTAATGCGCTGGTACAAATTATGCGAATTTGGGGACTCCACAAACTTGTTCACATTATTATCTGCCATATTTAACAATGACCTGGTACTTTTGCGTACAACACAGTGAATGACCTG
Organism: Panulirus pascuensis; assembly: GCA_032361865.1. Lineage (NCBI taxonomy): Eukaryota > Metazoa > Arthropoda > Malacostraca > Decapoda > Palinuridae > Panulirus > Panulirus pascuensis. The sequence goes on along the minus strand of JAUUED010113679.1, from coordinate 4,271 downwards.
ACCTATCACACAAGTACAATGTTTCACACTGGCATAATCCAACTCCCAGACAGGTCTCCACAAGTCAAGATCCCAACCGCCTTCAACTACGGGGGTCTCAACCCCTTAACACAGTAGCCAAAGTTTATGTCCTGAGATAAGTGTTTCGGTAGAAAGGCTAGGCTATGTAGACGCCACTTCCTCTAGGCAAAAGTCGACAGTGACATCTCTAAACACCAAACCCAAATTTACAATAATCACATTTCAATAAATAAATAGGTCAGGATCACTAATACACTTGAAACAATCAACTAAACATTATGATGCAACTCATAACAATAATAATACAAATTATGAACCGATCATAGGATGGACGCAGTGGTGGACTAGCCACCGAAACATTTATCCTAATTTAATCTGAAATATACATCTACTCATAAATACTGCTCTCTCTCCTTCTATATATACTGTATATACCCTTATCCTTCGATTTGACAATTAATCAAGGACAGATGACAATAATAATGACAAATACAACCTGTTTATACAGAGAAACCAGTGCGCACGTTTAGTCACCTAGCGAGCAACGAGCAGAGAGATAGCGAAATCTGTGTTTTGGCAAATTAGCTCCAGTTGCCAAAATTTTTGTATTAACATAACAAGCAACTCTTTATACAGAAAAGTAGTAACTCTAACTTTTACAATACTTTAATAATAGCTTATTTAACAAAAGTAATTTCGATAACATAATAAAATAGATGATTTACATCATTCTCCGAACCTATGAGAAAACGTAATAATACATTAAGGGATACTATCCAGAAGAAAAAAACATTTCTTTTGAAGATATAGAAAAAAGGAAACACATAACATCCCCCTCTTCCAAAACGCATGAGTCATCCCTCAGGTACGCTCATGACTAGAGGGCATGCGGGACAAGCTGGCTGACTAAATTATAATCTTGTAACATAAATCTCCAACGGATTAACCGCTGATTAGCATTTTTCATACTTTACAAAAACACGAGAGGATTGTGATCTGTAAAAACTAAAATGGGTTTTCCTAACCCTCTTAAATATATTTCAAAATTCTATAAACTCAAACTCAAAGCTAAAGTTTCCTTCTCAAAAGTACTATAATTTCACTGATAAGGAAAAAACTTTTTAGAAAAATAACATAATATATGATCAATACCTTGCTTCTCCTGCATTAACACCCCGCAAACACCGGCATCACTTTCGTTCACATACAACTTAAATGGTTTTTCATAATCTGGAGTACATAAAATTGGAAAACTAATTAACATTTGTTTTACTTTAGGAAAAACATCAGTACAGCTGTCATCTCACTCACATTTTACCTTATTTGACAAAAGCCTCGTTAATGGTAATGCAACAGTGGAATTCAGTTCTAAGGAATCTCAATAACTCATTTTGTTTGAAGGAACGGGATATGCCTCTATACTTTCAACTTTTGCATTAACCAGTCGCATATCTCCTCGTCCCACAATATAACTTAAACACGCAACATGAGCCTTCACAAAATCACTTTTACTAAAGTTTACAGTAAGAATTGCTTCATTTAACCTGTCAAACACACTCCTAATCAAGATGACGTTTTCATCCCACTCTCCAGACACAACACAATATCATCAATATATATATAGAACAATTCTCAACACCACGCAACCCTTCATGTATTAATCTCTGAAAATAACTTCCACTCTTCTTCATGCTAAATGGCATCACTTCACATCGGAATAACCCATCCATGGTTACAAATGCTCAGATGGTTTTCGCCCTCTTGGTCAGGCGTACCTGCCCATATCCTTTCATCAAATCGAACTTACTCACAAACCTCCCATCTCCCACTTAGTCAATACAGTCATCGACCGTAGGAACAGAATATGAATCAGTTTTGGTTATATCATTGACATTCCTATAATCAACACAAAATCTGTAATAACCGTCAAGGGCTGTTACTTGGTTCTATCAAATCATGTTCGAGCATGTATTGTACCTCCTTTTTCATTATTTCCCTTTTCTTCGACTTCAATCTGAAAGAATATTGTTTGAGTACATGTGTTTACATGTGAAAGACAGACAACAGGAGGCCTGACTGGCCTACGACTGGATTGTCTGGTAAAAGAAAAATGATTACTTTGACAAGAAAATGTAATTCCGCTCAGCAGTTTCTTTAAGCTATCACCGACTCCCCGCTGCTGCACATTAGCCATCTACTGTCCCCGTTTATACAGTTTATTTCTAGCGTTTCTCAGAGTAATACCTGAATCTATAAAATATTTGTCTAAACGACTTTTGAAGGTATTTATGGTCTTAGCATTCACTACGTGTGACAGTAACTTATTCTAGTGCCCAACACACGGATAGGAAGGAAAAGAAGCTTTTTTCTAAGTCCACACTACATCTTTTAGCTTTGAGTTTTCTTCCATTTGTCCTGGTAACAGTATTTTCCTGTATTTAGAAAAGATGTGCGCTCCCCATGCTGGTACCACTGGCACCCCTGGCACGGGCAACACTGACACTAGCACTCCTGATGCTGATATCACTTTTTCATAATTTTGAATACGGATTAAGTCGCCGCGTACTCTTCGTTTTTTAAGTGAGAAGAGATCCAATCGTTTTAGCCTCTCCTCGTATGCCAGATTTCTAAAGGATGGGGTCAATTTTGTCGCGCGTCTTTGTTCTTGTTATAGTTTCTTCACGTCATTTTAATAGTTTTTGGACCAAAACTGAACCGCATATTCAAGGTGTGATCTTACAAGAGAATTATAAAGTGTGAGAATTTTTTCTGGTGTCTTGCGGTCTATATTCCTGGATAAAAACATATCATTTGGTTGCCTTTTTTCCTTGCTGCTTGACACTGTTTAGTGTGCTGAAAATTATTGCTAATGAAAACTTCAAGGTCCTTTTCTTCATTTACCTTAGTTGGAGAGTTTCCGAATAGTTTGTAGACGTAAAGTATATTTTTGTCTCCAAAGTGCATAACTTTACACCTGTCTGCATTAAACTTTATTTGCCATCTGTCTGAAGACTCTGCTTAAGTTAAGATCTCTGAATCATTTCGCAGTCCCGCCTGTTTACAGCTCTACCTCCTAGTTTAGTATCGTCAGCAAATTTAGAGATCTTAGATATGAGACCGAGTTCTAGGGCATTAATGTATGGATATTATGAAAAATATAGAGCCTGACACAGACACCTGTGCCACACTACTTGTTACGTCTAACCAATCTGAGGCTTCGCCACTTAATACTACACGCTGCTTTCTTCCGGTAAGCCAGTCACTGTTCCATGTACTGAGTTCTTCACCAATTCAGCGTGCTTTGAGTTTATATAAAAGTCTCTTGTGAGGTACTTTAACGAAAGCATTTTAGAAATCTGAATATACTACATCAGACAGTACTTTTTCGTCCCAATTCTGATAATTAACAAAAGATTTCCAGTAATTTTGTCAGGCAGGATCTTCTATTGAGGAAACCGTGTTGGTTGTCTGATATGATTTTGTGATCTTCTGGAAACGTGATCTTCTAGAAACGTGGTTATCTTATCTCGCATCATTTTTTCCATCATTTTATCTGACAAAGACGTAAGGCTAATTAGGCGGTAGTTCAAGGCACAGTTTTTGTCTTCTTTTTTTATATATAGGAGTAACATTTACTAGTTTCCAGTCATTTGGCACCTGACCATCCGATAAAGATTTCTTGAATAATTTTGATATGGGGTATATCAGTTTAATTTTTTTTTTCTTATGTTGAAGGCTCCAGTCACGGACAAAAGTCGACATCAAGACCGGGCCCCAATTGAAATATGGAAGGAATTAAGAAACGGAAAAAGAAAATACAAGGTAAAGTACCTGTATATACGAATCTTTGAGGAAGTGCAAGACCTGTCTTTTGAAATGTGCCAGGTTCATAGCTATTGGGAAAGACATGAGAAGGTAGAGAGTTCCAAAACTTTGACGTGTACGGAGAGAAGCAGTTATCAAAACGGCACACACTTGAGTTGCCGATCGCCACACAATAATCATGTGACGCAGCAGCTTGTCGAGTATTGCGTGGTCTAGCTGGTGGTGGAGGCGCACAAGCAGCCAGCTATCTGGAGCAAAACAGGAAAGTAATACCTGTAGACGAGGGAAAGTGAACCAATATTGTGGCGTAAGGCAAAGGGATCAAGTTTGAAAGTTAGACTGGGACAGCTTATAAGTCGGACTTCTTTCGACTCATCTTTGTCAATTAAGGATACAGAGGTAGAACCACCCCAAATGTGAGAGCA
>JAUUED010112573.1:0-10061 GCA_032361865.1 Panulirus pascuensis | reverse complement strand
CTCTCTCTCTCTCTCTCTCTCTCTCTCTCTCTCTCTCTCTCTCTCTCTCTCTCTCTCTCTCTCTCTCCGTGGTTACTTGTTACTACTAGATGTCCCCAGGGATCCGTTCTTGGGCCTATACTTTTCATCCCTTACATTTTCGATACTCACGTAGGTCTGAATAAGCTAGTCTCGAAATCTGCAGATGACACATAGATCGGCAATGCCATATAAACTGAAAAAGAGAGGCTAAGATTACAAGAGGATCTAGATAAAATCGATGATTGGTCTAGAAAATGGCAAATGCCATCTAACGTTAATAACTGTCAGCTGTTACATGTAGGAAATCTAAGGAAAAAATATGATGAGGACTTCATGAGCCACAAGGTAAACAACACCACTAGTGTGAGAAATCTAGGGGTCACTGTCTCCAATAAGTTCAAATTCTCCCAGACTTGCAATGAAACTACCAAAAACGCAAATAGGATGTTAGGTTTTATCTACAGACACTTTGAATATAAAAACAAGGATGTGATATTGCCGCTATACCTAAGTCAAGTTAGACCACACCTCGATTATGAAGTGTAGTCTTGTTTCCCCAACCTAAGTAAGGACATTCTTAAATTGGAAGCAGTGTAGCGAAGAGCAATTAAATTGATTTTCTCTTTGCGTAACAAATCATATGAGGAGAGACTGTGAGGTTTAATCTTGTTCTCCCGAAGCATGAGGCGCCACCTGGGCAAATTACTATACTCGTTTTACTCTAAGTTGACCTAGAAGCCTCGTCCCTCTTCCATAGCTAAGGTGGCTGATTGGTTCCTATACGGTGTTCGTATCGCTCTCCATTTATTCACACTAAGTGTGTTCACATTCTATAATCAGACCTGTTCTTCCGTATAATGATGATAAAATTTGGAAACATAAAAATCTAGATAATTTCAAGGCATTATCAATTTAGAGAGGATGTTGAAGATGTTAAAGATGTATCACAAATGGTCGAAGTTAAGGACAACACTGTTTTCGAATGAAGCCTATTCATTATTTCTTTGTTTTGCAGCAAATATAAAGTGCTAATACCTTAAAATCATTTAAGTTTTTTTGCTCCCAATTTTTAACCTTATTGTATAGAACAGGTCTGCTTATAAACTATGAACGCACTAAGTGTGAATAAATGGATAGCGACACGAACAATGTATATGAACCAATCGGCTATCTCAGCTGTGGAAGAGGGGCGTGGCTTCTTCGTCAAATTTGCGTACGGCGACTGTTTCAAAATATTTAAAAGATTCAACAACGTTTATATTGAACATTTCTTTACAGTAGCGCAATCCTTACCGACGAGATAAATTGGACTAAAAGTTAAACGCTTTCGAGTTAATCTGGACCGTACGAAACACATATATATATTTTTTTACCAACGACATCATTGACGCATGAAATGAGCTCTCAGAAAATGTTGTTCAGAGCAACATCCTCAAAATCTTCAAAACTAGGCTTGATCATCACTGGTCGCTCTTCGGTATTGAATAATTCTTTTAATCAGTCAACATAACGCAGTGGTATATAATGCTAGCTTCTCAATAACTAACCTCTCCCTTGCCATGTTGAGGTATCATACTAACATATACTAACCCATGTCACCTGCTTTGAGAGAGTAAGAATTATTGTATCATTCTTCAACACCAGGAATAATATAGGAAAAGTAAGTTGAGAAGCTGGAGCTCAAGTTCATCCTAAGTATTTTCTTTATAACGAAAAGTGAAGGAATGCTTGTCGTTGGTGATGGGATGCCTGACATGTTCATGTTCATTCGATCTTATGACTCTCCTATAAAGATTTCCTTCAAGCTTTTTAATCTTGCAAGTTATTTTTTCCACATGTTTTCCCGCCGGCGTGTTGCCGGAGGAAGTGGAGGGTTGAGAGAGAGCCTTTGCTTTTATATCCCTATCTTCCACTGCCTTCAAGGAGCACTATTTTTTTTTTTTTTTTAGCGTTAAGGCCAGATCATCTCTCTTGGATCTTGGGTCTGTGTAGTGTGTGTATCTATGTAACTATGTAACTCTCTCTCTCTCTCTCTCTCTCTCTCTCTCTCTGGTTGCAGAAGCGGAAACCTAATCTAAAGTTTATTGCCTTCTCTGTCAAGGAAACGGACTTAGATATTTAGATAATGTGAAAAAATAGTAGACCCTCGTCGATGTCAAAACATAATATATTGGCAAGCCAGCCACAATGTTTGATGATAAAATAGCAGTTCTTCCTTCGTTGTTGTACATACCTCAATATTCACAGCTTTATATGTACGGGAAACTTATTGTATGTTTTGAATTATTAACGCGGATTCAAAAGGCAGTACCCACAGGTGGAAGTATGGGTAGGTATGTTCGTTTATTGCTGACAATAGTTTTATGGTCCAGGTGTTCATACAGGTTGCTGTTAATTTTTGTGTCTCCATTTAACTACTCAAGCGTTCTTTTTTCTTTTTTTCTAAGTTGGCAGTTTTTCATTACTGTTTATATTATCATGACATCTAGAGAAGGTTGGCTTTGGAATCGCTAGGGGAAGTTCTGTCAACTTCCCAGTTTTAATGGTTTACTCGTTTATAACATACTAGAGCAGAAAATTTCTCATCATCATTATCACCTTAAACATTGTCATAGGTCTGTATCGTCCTCATCTTTATTCTGTAATTATTGCTGTTTTCGTCCTCTTATCTTTTTTTTTCTTTTCTCTTTATCTCCTTCCTTCACCATATCGACCTATAACCTCTTCTTCTTTCTTTTATTCATTAATCTGTTCCTATGTCTTTCACCCTTCTTTTAATATCTATCTTCTCATTCCTCTTTCTTCCATTGTCCCTTATCTCCTTTCCGTTTTCTTTTTGTTGTTCCTCATCCTCTCCTTCCCTTCTCCTGTGAGTGAGCTAGTCCAAGCCGGCCACCTCCCCGCCCATTGCAAGTGATATCATCGACTACCAGCCAGTTTTGGACCAGTAAAAAGGTTCAGACGTCCGCCAGGGACACCACCTGGTGTTGTGCAGCAGCCAGGTAGGTCATTCCTAAGGAACTCTTAAGCAAAATTCCGCCTCAAAGTTTATGCAGTTGAGCAGTTACTGGTGTTTCTTCCCAGCAGACCTGGTAATGAAAAGGCACTGCATAATGCACTCCAGACAAACAAACTTTATAATTGCCATCCACCTGTTGACTAACCGGACTTACTTGGCATAGAAATTATTAAAAATACACAACCCCGTTGTCCCAGTCTCATATATCCTGACAGTTTAAGGTGAAGGTAACAAATACTTGTATACTACAGTCCAAATACCGTCTGTCAACTCTCTGCTTCTTCTTCTTATGGCATCAAGCACTTACACGTTGTCACTCGAATATTGACTGAAGTTGTTATAAGAAGCTGAATAACATAAAACAACGGACATATGTTTTACAACATCCAAGATCTGAAAGCAGTTGATCTCCAACAAATCTCTGTACATCTGAGTATGGGTGTACGAAATCTCCCATCCATCCTTAAGATAGTATTAGCCTAGTCAATGACCGATAGGAACGTTGATATCTTCGATGATTCTATAACCCGTGTGTATAATCTTCTTAGCTATCGTACCTATAACTATAGGGAGAATAATGATGCTCTGGAGTGAGCAGTTCGCAGACTAATAACTTAACCATTAGTGGAGAATGTAGGTTTACCTAGCCGTCTTAGACTCTGCATCGACAAATTTATTTCCCTTATAAGAAAAAAGAAATTCATATAGCTTCACTTCATGAATTTCAAGAACTTTGTTTCAAAATTAAGCGATCAGAAATTGCAAAGACATTCATCTGTCTGAGTCACTGGCAACTTAACTAAGTGCAGAAAAAGTTTACCCCTCTACGTATGGACTTCCTCATAACTCATCATGGTAGACTCAGAAGCCACAATGCTAAGACGGTGAACCTTCAGCATTTATTAATTACTTATGAAAAATCCGAGTCTTGTTGTTGAGTCAGGAGCTACGGATCGTTCTCACATCTCGCAGATCATCTCCTGGTACCCTCACGGTGCATTATATTCCCTTTATCAAATCCTATTTGAGGTAAACACAAAACGCAAAAGAGATCAACAGAGAGGCAGACTATTACCGTAAGCCAGGTGGTGTAAGGCTGAATAAGATGACGTTTACAATAATGACCGCACCAGCACTGCCATTAAAACCTTGTTAGAAAAGTTAGATTATATTTTTAAAGTAATTTCCATACGTTATTAGAAGATAAGAAGCAGACATATTCCCTAGTATAAAGATTATACATATAGACCTGTGATACTTTAGAAATGTCCATGCACATAGGTACAAAACTCTGTGTACATAAGTTCCTGCATATAAGAGGTACAGGAATAATCTCACAAATTCATCCAAGTAAACATAACTGAATACTCAGATTGATAGGTTGCAAATTAATCAGGTCAGTGCTCAACTGACCTGGACTAACTTTCATGTCATTCTCGGCAGGAACCTTTCTCAAAACCCCAACAGGTAATTGTTGTTAATTAGTTCCTGTCGAATAGGCTAAATGAATTTCTGTTTGTCAAGAAAGTTCATTAACTGAAAATCAAGTTACTATAGAAGATTGACGAAGTTCTGTGACGTCCCCGAGCCTTCTTTTATGTCTTTCGTTTCCTCGGCAAGAAAGTGTGATGATCAGGTTATTAAATGTTCCGCTGCTGACAGCACTGACACACACGCACACACAAACACACACACACACACACACACACACACACACACACACACACATAAACACACACACACACACACAATTAGTTTAAGAAGTTGTATGACGATAGGGAATATTCAAGAGATCTGGCCCCATGAGCGTTAAACTACCTTTCCCTGTACAGTACAAATAGATAATCATAAATAGATAATTACTATGTTGTAAGTGTGGCAGCACAGTTCTCAGTAATCTTTATCATCAGATGCTCATTCCATGAGGAAATATTTCTCAAGAAGCAGAAACAATCATTTCACTCGTAGGCCGCTACGAACATTGCAATTATTTTCCTTCTTCCTCCTCTACATCGTTCTTATCTTTTTCTTTAATTTCCTACCGTTCACCACCATCTCCACTCCCGCAACGTTCACCAACGCTGCTGCGTTCACCACAACGTTCACCATCAGTGTCCTCACCTTACCACCAACCATTACGTTCACAACCATTGTCTTCACCAACACCTCTTCCACCACTTCAACAACTACCACGAAACCGGCACCATACCTATCACTTTCTTCATCACCGCTACCACTACCTTCATCAGAAATGTCCACTATAACTGTACCACCATCATTACCACCATCACAAAGACCACCATTACACCACCACCCCAACAACAATAACTACAATAAAAACAACAACAACAAAATCTACTTGAACTTAACTATTACCACGACCAACATCACTAGCACCTACACCACCACCAACAGCACTATCTTGATTTCTCCTACCATCATCACCAACAAAAACACCAGCAACATTTACACTGATAAATTTACCAACAACAGCTCCTTCACCACTACTATTAACAACAGCATCAACACCTTCAGCTCTACTACCAGCAACAATAACACCTTTACCACGACTTACAACACCAACACCTTTACAGTATCACCAACAACAATGCCTCTTCTGCTGCTACTACTACAGCAGCAACACCTCCACAACTACTCACACCAACATCATCACTTCAATCACCACCACCACCGACAATAGCAACAACAACAAAGAACACCATGATAACAACAGCTCCCTTACCACTACCACCATAACAGCAGCATCTTAGAATTAACAGCACCAGCACCATAAACATGACTATAACATTCATTACAGCTCTCACCACCAGTACGATCAGATTCCTATTACTGTTTTGAGGTTTTCGCGTTCCATTAGAGCTCAGAAAACTGAAATTTGAAGGTGGCTGTACTGTGTCCCCTTGAGTATCCTTTTCTAGAATATGGACAAAGGACGTTCACCCTCTCTACGTAAACTAATTTAGCTTTCATTCTGACACCATCGTCTCTGCGTTTCATTACACCTCTTTCAATTCATTTATACGCCGGCAAGATTTGTGCATCCAGCGCTCATCCCGTGGGCCTTTGCACAAAAGGCTTCAGAGATCACAAACGGTCTTTGTCAAACCATAGTGGAGTTCCTTATTACAGGAACATGTTTTGAAGTTGGCTCATTATATAAGCAAACAGTTGCAAGGGTTCAGTGTGTTTGCACAAGTGAGAAGACCAAAAGTGCCGAATCACCTGAAAAGATCAGGCTCCCAGATCATTTGAGGACACCAAGCTGCTTAATTACGTTAAAAGACCAAGCTGCCGAATTATGTAGAAAGACCAAGCGGCTGAAGCATGTGATAGGACCAAGCTGCCTAATCATGTGAGAATACCAATCCACCGAATTATGCGAGAAGACCAAGCTACCGAATCATCTCAGAAGTCCAGCCTGTAGAATGATATGAGAAGACCAAACGCCGAATCGTGTCAGAAAATCAAGCTGCCGAATCATGTAAGAAGATCAAGCTGCCGAATTATATGGCGAGACCAAGCTGCCAAATCATATGAGGCCAACCTGCTGAATCATGCGAGAAGACTAAATTCCGAATCGTGTGGGAAATCAAGCTGCCGAATTATGTTAGAAGACCGAGCTGCCGAGCCATGTGAGAAGACCAAGCTGTCGAATCTTTTGAGAAGATTAAGCTGCAGAATCATATAAGAGGGCCAAGCTGCTGTATTGCGAAAGGAGTCCAAGTTGCTAAAATTTATGAGAAGACAAAGACGCCGAGTCATTTGAGAAGACCAAGCTGTCGAAGCTTGTGAGAAGATTAAGCTCCAAAATCATGTAAACGATCAAGCTGCTGTATTGTGAAAGGAGTCCAAGCTGCCAAATACCAAATATTGTGAGAAGACAAAGCTGCCGAATTATGTGAAAAGACCAAGCTGAATGATGTGAGAAGACCAAGTTGTCGAATTTTGTGAGAAGATTAAGCTGCAGAATCATGTAAAGGATCAAGCTGTTGTATTGTGAAAGAGTTCAAGCTGCCAAATGTCGTGAGAAGACTGAGCTGCCCAAGCTGCCGAATCTTGTGAAGAGACTGAGCTGCCGAATCATCTTCCAGTTTCGGTTAAACGCACACAGTAAGTGTTCTGAGACATTTGGTTGTCAGTTTTGACGTCGAAAGGAAACTACAGGTCACCTATAACAAGATCCTCGGCATCTTTTGTTTTATCCCTTGTGATGGACTCTATACGATTATGCTTTCCAAAAACCCTTTCACAGGTTGATTTTCGTCAGTAGTTTTAAGCACTATTGTCATTACAGCCTCTAGATTACCGTACTCTTTCCCATCCTCATTAATGGTTTTAATTATTTTTTTCTTTTTCTAAGAGTAAACTTCAATAGGCATTTGTTTGAGTACCTGCTTCCTATTATCTAGATTTCCGTACAACATGTTGCACCCTATTACTCCGGGCATCATTCATAATTCTGGCATCATCGGCAAACATATCCAGGTATAATCACATTTCTTTTGGCAAGTCATTTACATAGATAAGAAATTATCAGTGGCCCAAACACTGAGCTCTGAGGAACCCCGCACATGTGTGTGTGTGTGTGTGTGTGTGTGTGTGACCATTGTAGTACGACAGCCATATGTGGGAGGAACATGGGGCTGAATGGAGTAACGAGATGCAAGCAGAAGTTATCTATGTTGTATACCAGCCTTTTTCCTGTTGCCTCCAACCTACCCTCTTGCCTACAGCTTGCTAGGGATATATATATACAAAGGGAGTATTAACATCTGTATGTCTTTATGCTTGTCAGGAAAATCACCTGGAGGTGCTTTACCCATCTCCATCAAGAGGAGCATTTACCATTAAAGTACAGTGGCAGCACAAGCCAGAGTGTGTCCCGTGTAACCTATCACTGACCACTGCAAGGAACCAGTTTCATAGCGGGGTTCCACCTCTAGTGTTACTCTGCGAAATACGAAATATTCGCCAAATATGACATCATTTACGTAAGTCTGAATGTCTGTAGCTTGTGATGATTGTGTCTCCTGCGGTCTTTACCTAATGGGTTATAACGGGAGGTGAAGATGGTGTCCTTTCTATTCCTTATCTGTTGGTTTATAACCAGAGGTGAAAAAGGTGTCCTATCTCGCCCTCAACTATTGGATTATAACCTGTTGGGTTATATATAACCGGAGATAAAGACAAGTCCATTCTGGTCCTTAACTATTGAGTTATAACCGAAGATGATGAATGTGGCCTCTGTAGTCCTTACCCACTGGGTTTTAACTGAAGGTAAAGATGGCGTCCTTTGTGGTGCTTACCTGTTGGGTTATACCGGAGGTGTGTCTTTGGTGGTCCTTACCTTTTGTGTTGATAGACAGACGACACATGTATATGCAGTGAGCTTTCATCTTGTCCACAGTCTCAGTAAGTACTGGAGATGAAACATTAAGGGTATTTGGTAAATTTCTTAATCAGTTTAAATCATGAGTATTCCGTTTTTGGGGCTTGACCTGCATTCTTCCCTGGCTGTTGTTTTAACATACGACACCATCAACTATGTGGAAGATTCCATACTTGGCATAAAATGGTCGTAACATCCTATCAGAATTCCTGTATAAATACATCACAGACCGTATTGGGAACCTTGCATTCTAAACCTCTCGCCCCGGTCGCCTCCCGCCTCAGGCGAGACGCGTTGCACTTGTCATCTGCTGTGTAGAAATATTTGTTCACAGAATAAAATATCAACGGCGAAATATTTGTTCTCAGAACAACATACCAGTGGCAGCGACGACGTCTTTCAGAACATGTGAGGCGTCAGCAACTCAAGGACACAATGCTTGGATTTGAATTTTTTGAAACCTCATTCCCTGTGTGCGTCAGGCTGAGTTGTACGTTTAGATAGTAACATAAATTACAACCCTAAGAATCTGGTATCAAACGTGTTTTCTCTGATCACAGTGGTTTTCATGTTAACATATCTTGAAAATACACGTATTTGCAAATATTTTGAAGTTTTCCCTGTAAAATCTTGCTTTAGATTGGTTTCATAACGATAATTTTTTGATAGATTACAGTATTATTGTTATAGTTTCTTTATGAGCATTTTGAAGACACCAACCGTATTTGTCAAAACTTACACAATATTCCCGAAGTTCTTTTCAGAAGAGGAAAAGCTATTTCAGACGTAATATCGGAAGCGAAAAGTCATCTACGACTAAGCTGTACCATCCTCAACGGTCAGAATAAAGTACAGCGTAATCGGAAACCCTCTTGCCTTAAAGGAGCCCAACCTAGCCTTGCTTCCGCGTGGAGTGTAGCCTTAAAGTACAGAAGTTCTATAAAACGTGCATGAATATATATTGCAGTAAAATCACATACACGCGTAAGGAAGATGTAAGCAAACTAGCTGGAAAAATGAAGGAGTTCCAAGCTTTCATGCCATTTTCAAGGATATAAAGTCAATATGAATAAGAAAATATATACAAAACCATCCTGCGCTGCAGCTGAGGAAACAAGGAACAGTTCATTCCGAGAAACATGAAAAGCTTGACCAGAACGGTAGAGTGACCCGTCCCTCTACCTGACTATGGACGTCAGTCAGCAACTGCTTTCTTAATATTGCCGCATTTCAACAAATATATCATTAAGATGCTATCTGATTTATACATTTTCCCATTCATGTTTATTGTGCTGCTAAGTTTGATAAGACAGGATTCGACAATAAGCTTTCTGTAAGTGACACACAAGGGCAAACAATTTTTGACTCCCCCAATTCACTGAATGTGAATAATCTTTTACACGTTTGAATATTGCGCTTGATTCCCAGGTTGTCCTTACAGAACATCCATGCCATTAATTTTTTTTTTTTTTATGTTAGCTGAGACGGCACGGGCAGGTGAGGCCCTAATCAAGGCCATTCCATTAACGCTATGTATATATATATATATATATACCCTAGCCTGAGCCAGGTACCCATTTTATCGACCAAGCCCTAGGGGTGGATGAACAG
>JAUUED010111466.1:0-10063 GCA_032361865.1 Panulirus pascuensis | reverse complement strand
AGGGAGGGAAGGAATGTGTGTGTGTGTGTGTGTGTGTGTGTGTGTGTGTGTGTGTGTGTTTTCTTTCTTCAATTCTCATTACATCGTGAAAGTATGCTGTATGGAATAAATTCCTGTGAGAAACAGAATGTGAAATTCCCATTCGCAGGAATTTCTGACATTACCTGCTGATAGCGGGGCCCTTTAGCTTCGCCACATCACACTGTGGCACAATTGTCCCCTCGCTAATGAAGCTGGTGGCAAAGGGAAACCCCATAACAGCAGCGCCAATGAGAGATGTTATTCAGGGTGCGCAAAGGTTTTACGGTCAACGTAGAAATATGACCCAGCCGTGAATGGCAGCGCACAATACCTGATACTAGAATATTACGGCTGGAGATTTTTGTAATTAGGATATGTCTAGCGTACAGCTGTCATTTTAAAGCCATTCGTCTGCATATATATATATATACATTCACATATACACATTTCTATATAAATCTTATTTTCTCTCTCAGGTGGGACGAGGAACTCAACCACAGCCTGGCTTTTTAACTAGGGTCGTATAAGATTTATACGTTCCTGTCATTTACCAGCTGACGTGGGCGGCGGCGATATACCAGTCTTCCAGTTACCATAGAAGCCTTTATGTGAGGAGTTCTGGCGTCCCAGCCGTATCTCCCTGGATGAGAGAGAGAGAGAGAGAGAGACCAGAGAGAGCGAGAGAGAGAGAGAGAGAGCGAGAGAGAGAGAGAGAGAGACCACGACACTAAAGCATTTGACAACCCTTCCGACCACTCAACCCAGTCCTTGACACCTCACCCCCAGTCGTAAGTCCATCTGAAACTACACACTCCAGTAGTTACCACGTCTTCAAGTATCTTTACAGAGCAGAAACTCTACACTAACCACTTGATGAAGTGTTCATATAGAGCTGCAACTCTATATAGAGTGGCCGTGTTGAGCATCAACCACGTTCTCGAGTGTTCATACAGAGCAGCAATTCTATACACTGGCCGTGGTGAATATTATCTACTCCTCAAGTATTCTTACAGACCAGGCACACTTCAGTGGCCATGATGAACATTAACAAGATCTCAAAGGTTCTTTTAGGTAACCAACACTCCCACGACTCCCATGTTTGATAGGTACATAGAAAATCCTGATTTCTATGTGTATGTTCCCAAAAGAAGCAGAATCATCTTCGGTGTCTCTTGTAGACGAAAAATTGTAAGTTTCTACGTAAAACAAATTAGTTACTTTTCAGGTATAAGAAACATATAGAAGATTTTTCTCTGTATGAATAACCAGGACGGTATGGGACAAACCAGCACTTCTTAATGTATCCAAGAGCTTAGATATGAAACCTTCCACTAATTGTAAATTTACAGTCATATCAGAATGTATTTCAAGAGTTCCTTACATATTTCCAGGGCAATGACTCTACTTTTTCCTTTTCATTACGGGGTCTCCAGCCACGGACAAAAATCCACATCGAAGCCAGGCTTTAATTGAAATGTGAAGAGGGTAATGAGAAGGAGAGATACAAAAAAAAAAAAAAAAATTTCAAATATTTTTTTTTGGGGGGGAAAGAAAAAAACCTGTTCTTGAGAAAGGTTCTGACCATAGTTGTTAGGAAAGGCGTTGGAGGGGCACTACTAACTAGGAGTTTCTCAAGAAGGCTTAATGGAAGAACGAAGATATGGTTTTCAAGATTTTATACGGAAATTTGATTTAGAATGTTGGATAAAGACGAGTGTAATTACTTATAGCTATGAGAAAAAAGCACAACAATAACTGTTGTTATGGGTTTAAGTGAATATGTGTCCGTTTTTAGAGTGGAGAGTATTCATAAAAAGTGATAGTCTACGTAAACCAAATGACTTGTTAGGAAACGTGATGGCTGTTAGTTGTTTAATTCACACATAAGGATGAGGAAGGTGTAGTGTTTCACGTTTGGAGATAACGTGAAGAGAAGTCATTGCTGGGATATGAAAGCCTTAGGCCAGAATACCCAAGGTTGGAGCAAAGATCTGGACACATGTTTTTGTTCTATATAAAATGGTTGAATAATTAGACTCGACTTTGAGGTTATGGTTCGACTTTGGGACTTGCGAGTATATGGGTAAGAGAAGGAAGGAATTCTGTAGCTCTGTTGGTCAGTTCGACTTCAAGGCTAACAAAGCAACGAAAGGTCATTCGACCAGCGATCTAAATGGAGTGAGCTTATGTTGGCAGCTTCTGATTACCGTGACGAGAAGGGTTCCCTGAGGTGGAAAGCTGGGCGTGTTGTGAATACAGACCTACCTATCCATTGGGCGTTCTTTCCCATCACGTATCACTAAGTCCTTATCTCCTATCACCATATCTTACGCTTCTTCACATTTCTGTTCATCATTTGGCTTTCCTTCGACACTGGTAACAAGTCCTCCCTCCCTTTGCGCCTTCTCACCATCCGATCTATTCTTACGTAAAGTCACGCTGCATATCCCTCCAAGCCATCCCGTAGTATTTTCCTTCATCATCCTTCCCCTATCCCATCCCTCGTATACTTCTTCCTATTCTATCATCCTTCATTCTCTTCATTCCCTCAGAGCACCGCCGCATTCCCCATGAAGGTCGTCGAGAGGCTTCTCTTGTTAAGTCTTTCTTAGGCGCCACACCTCACCAACTCCTAGGAAGCGAGGGTCTGCCACAGACCATACCACGAAGGTCTCTGCCACCACAGAATTATATAGTCCCACCTCTCCATGGTCCCTTCTATTTATCTTAAGTATAATACTTGAAAAGGGCCACTGCCAGCAGGATGTTTTCATTTTTATTTCAGCTGCAGGCAAGTCCAGATTCTATTTATTATCCCAGGGTCACTTTTATGACTAATAAAAGCATTACTTCTTTTACTTCTTCCTGCAGAACTTTCTGTAAAAGCCAGGGCATTCGACGGAATACCTGATCAACCTTATTTACATTACAGCTTCTTTTTCCTTGTCTAAATTTAACTGAATCATATTCCTTCAAGGAAGTCAAAAAATTTTCACTGCAAAATTGTCAGCTGCTCTCAAAACGTCCGTGTTCTTAAGAAATACATTTTTGCTTCAATTCCTGTATTTTTCATAAAGTTTGCATGGTTTCAGTTAATCAATGATAATCAATTATTTGCATTATGAGCCGCATAAGTAACCATATTTCTCAAAAATCATTTTGGTTCCAATTCCAAAAACAAAATTTCACGATCGCTGAAGGTCACACTGTTTGTGATACTTGCCCAGCCTCGATTTGGGATTAAATAAGTACTGACTTTCCTTCTTATAAATCCTTTCTCTCGTATATGGCTAATGGTTTCTGCATTTGCATTAGTTTTACGATTCTATTTTGTCTTGCAGTAGCCTCATGGACCCTTCCAGTAGATGGCTAATGACCCTACAGCACCCTACTGTACCAGCGGTTGAAGCAATAGTCTCCCTGTGTTTAGCACTAACCTCAATCGAATACTTCCAGTTGTTCCTCGGGAATCTCCCAATGTCCTTCTGTCAACCTTGCGAAGTCTTCCCACTGGCTCTTCCAGGAGTCAATCAGCAGTATCCTAGTGTCCTTCATCAGTCCCTCGGCTTCCAAGCATCCTACAAAAAAAAAGTTTTCAGTGTCTTTTTATGTCTTTTCACCGGCCTTCGAGTCTCAAAGTGTCCTTACAACTCCCTCCAGCATCGTCATTCCAGTCAAAACCCACTGGATGACTGTCCTTCTCTTGCGAAGGCGTATATGTACGAGCCCATATGTAAGCGTACACACACACCCACCATACGCCAGACCTCTCCATCTATTCAGCCACGATGCTGTGTGTTGTTAATCTCTCAACACCCACCTACAACCGGAGGCAGCGTCTCGTCCTTTGATAGAGAGACATATACGGAAGTGTGAGAGTGGGGACTGAGAGACTCGATCTATCCATCTGCTTGGTTACATAGAGCCCGTTTGTTAGGAAGATCTCTCTCTCTCTCTCTCTCTCTCTCTCTCTCTCTCTCTCTCTCTCTCTCTCTCTCTCTCTCTCTCTCTCTCTCTCTCAACCTCTCCGTTTTCTCTGAATGCTCATTTCCCTCCAATGGAAAAGAAAAAGCTCACTGCGTCCCTACAGTAAGTATCCTCCTCTCCCCTAGACAGCAACCTCATTCCTGGGTGCCAAATCTTTGCATTTTCCCTACCCTTTATGGAAAGGGGCTTCTGAATTATCACCGCTGGAACTGCTACGCCCCGTATGTAAACATGGATTTGCATTGTAAAAAAAAGAAAAGAATAATAATCCACATAATTTCTGTGCCAATTTGGAGAAAAACAGATCATAAACATTCAAAAATATAAAGAGAGGAATTGAGAAACAAATGAACGCCAGTATTAAGTGGGCCCCACAACTCTGTGTTCTGTATATGTGCCCATTGAATAGAAATGTTCCCTGTGCATGTTGCATACCGAGAACGACCCGGAAAGAAATGGTAAATTCTCATTTTTTTTTCCCTGAAAAAAGTGATTTGGTTTCCATTTTAATCATCCGAAGCTCAGATACTTATAATAAGTGTTTGGGATGGGAAGGTATATTCAAGGATATATTCACGTACGCATCCACTGTGTACTTAATTACGGGACGTGAGTGAGTATCAAGGACATCAACTTCCGTTGCAAGTGGACGCCTGCAAACTAATGTTGCACCGGCGCGTGAGGTGTTTAACTGCCTTTTCATGCAGTTTTAAAAGACGGTAGCATATATAAGAGAGGAAAAACACGACACTGCTCAAGAACGGAGCTATTTGGCCCTCTCAGTATGCAAATGAGGTAGGTGTGTGGTGATGATGGTTCGTGGCGGCGGTGGTGGCAAAAGCCAGGCAGGTGTGTGGTGGTTGTGTTGGTGTTGGAGATGGTGGCAAGAGAGAGGCAGGTGTGTAGAAGTGGTGGTGTTGGAAGTGGCAGGAGCCAGGCAGGTGTGTAGGAGGCCGCGTTGGTGGTGGAAGTGTTGGTCGTAGGAGAGATGTAGCTGTGTTGGTGATGCTGGCGACAGCAGTGGTGGCGACGGTGTTGACAGGAAGCGAGGCAATTCAAGTGTTGGGGGACACTGAGGCGAATCGTGGACAATGATAACAAGTCCAGAATTTGATTACTGTTACTCCTCCTCCTCCTCCTTAACATTCACTACCGTACTCCCCCGCTACACCCACGCTCGACACTGGCGTATTCGAGGCTTCGAAGCCTCAGTTGAGATTCTTGTGATGCGAGATGAAGCCAGAGGTCCGACTCTAAGAACCAGAGGATATCATGGCACAGGAGAAGAAATGGAGTCAATAATTCTGCTCAGAAAAGGAAAAAGAGAAAAAACGAATTCGCAAAGAGACAATTTTAGCTGAAGAGAAAATCGATTGTTCAACGTGGAAATACAGATAAAAATTCATCAAGGTTTTGCAATCGATAAAGTTTTGACCAAGAGACCGAGCATATTAGAATCTGTAATTGGAAATATGTGGAGATCACCGATGTTGTATTAAATCGATGGATGATGAACAGATCGTATGATTAGACTTTCAACAAAGTACAGAATATAGAAGGGAGGTCCTAGTTTTCCTATGAGTCAAATTTTGTTTTTGGGTTTGGAAAAATAGTGTGGTTTAAGGCCATACTAGTTTTATCATCACACAATTTCTCTACCAAAAAATATACACCTAGAATAGAAAGGTTGCGACCAGTAGATTAATCAAAATGTATAATCACTTGTCCTAATTACTCAAGAGATTATTAACACAGCTAAATTGCCAAAATTTAATTTTAGAGCTCGCGTCATTACCAGTCATGACAAATAGCGCTTTTGATGAGATATTTAAAATAAATCTTGAAAATGTCTGACAAAAAAAACAGGCCATGATACACAGACAATACATCAAGAACGTTATCTTGTTTGCATCTTTATTATTAAAGATAAAAATCTTTAAAGGGCTTATTAACCTTACTTTTAAAATAATCTCTTCCACAAGATACTTGGGATTGAAAACTTAGCAAGAAATTAATGAACAAGTCTAATCACTTGTCTTTGTTGCTTCAAGGAATTATAAAAGCACACATAATCAGCTGAAGAATAGCGTTTTGACCCCATGTACGTATGAATAACATCAATGAGAATTTTTAAATAAAACATATTTTTGAAAACTTTTCTGAGGATTTCTTTTCTTTTACCAAAAAATTGGAAAGTAATGTGATTCAGGGGGTTCCTTATCTTCAATTTTAATCTTGTGTCTTGAAAAAGACCATATTCCATTTTCGACAGACCAAGATCAATCAAGAGATCAAAGACTTATAAGTTATATGTGTACATAGTAAGCCACATTCATGTCCAGTTATATGCTGCAATTAACCTGAGGTCAAATAACTCGATTATTTTTGTCTAAATACAAACTTTAGACCCATTAAATCCTTACTCAGTAATTTGAATAGTACATAAGATGAGGTTTCCAACAGAATCTAATGAGCAAAAATATGCATAAAGAAAAATATGAAGCCAAAAAAGGCAAGATTTAGGAGTTTTTTGTCCCAGTGCTACACTGTTTGTTGTTGGAAAATGGAGCTATTCACGAGCTAATTACTTTAATTATTAACCCAACTGCTGGATAAAAACTGTACCCAAGATCAACGTCCCGTGGCTGATTAAGTAAATGACGCGTTGTATAGCGTCCTAACCGCACTGAGTGTTTAAACACGAACAGTTTTCCCTAAATGAAAATCTTAAACCCCACAAATCCAATACTCAGTTTAATGAACAATATCTTTGAGATTCACAAAACAAGAAAATATTGATTTGGATTTATTCACTAACTCATAATGACAGACTTTCATGGTAAATATGCTTCTTTATCTCTTACTTAAGGAATTAAGTAGGACCAATATTTCGCCTGAGTTTGACGTAAAGGCAGATGATTAATGATCAACTCGGATATGTATTTACTATTTAAAGATCGTAATCATATAACTTATTTCTCTCTTTTTACTCATCACATCTTATCAAAGTCACAAAATCTCTAAGGCTGACCACATCAGGAAGTTGAAAGGAAAGGTTGATAGACTTTGAAACGCTGTCTGAGAATGGATAACAAGAGACTATATTTGCATATCAAACCTCACAGACTGGTGTGCAGAACCCCTTCGTTGACTATAGACGAGGCGGGACGTCTAACTCAGCTATACCCAGACTGTGTAACTAGACGACAAAAATGTCTACTCTGATCACAAGCTAATTGTCTTTAGAAAGTGTCCTGAATCATTCTCACCTGCTTTCAACCGACGGCAGTTAATTGCTTGTCAGTCAGTTTGCCATTGATAGCACTTTAGTGCAATACGGGTGGGGGGGTCTTTGAATGTCTCCTTATGCTCTCTCTCTCTCTCTCTCTCTCTCTCTCTCTCTCTCTCTCTCTCTCTCTCTCTCTCTCTCTCTCTCTCTCTCTCTCACACACACACACAAACTTCATAGATCACAAGTTAACAGCAGCAGCAGTACTTGCTGCCCTCCCAGTGTACCATAAATCAAGAGATCGTGTGGGCGGTTCAGCACTGACGGCACACAGGGACCCACTTTATATACGACCGAGTTAACTGCGACATCCTTAGGAGGAGGAGTCCAGGAGAATCCTCCTCCTCCTCCTCCTCCTCCTCTTCCTTCTTCTTGTAGCAGCTGTACGCTTATCTCTCCTCCAGCGATGGCATTCTACGTTCTGTCTATCATGACTCTATCACGTTCTGTACACTGGGTAGCCTATCTATACACAGTATAGCCCAATATACCATACACCTACTGGATTATTGCTACTTAGTATAGACTGTCAAGGGACGTTAGAATAGCACTGTCATGAGTCACGGGAGAGGCCTGTCATCTGTACCGTGAGAGAGAGAGAGAGAGAGAGAGAGAGAACACTTGCGTCTCCATATCATATCATTACCCCCAACGACCCCAGGTACATAATGGCATCATCAGGACTGATGTCTCAGGTAATATTATATACATATCTGAAGCTTTCCCGGGCAAACCCAGCCCTTTTTGTGACGGGTCAGTCATAGGTGCCAGCCACACACACACACACACATACACTCTTCAGCTGGGCAAAGACGGATGGAATACATCAAACTTGCGCCTAAAATCATCGTGGTAAAATAGTATCTATATTGATTATGATATTTCAATTTTAGGAAAAGTAGGAAAACTATGACTATTGAAGGATGCAACAGTGGCATTTGCTTCCATTATGTTGTAACGAATTAAGGTGAAACTTGGGCTAGAGACATATTTGTTTTGTTATTGTGATTAGGAAGTATTTGTTTTCCAACCTGGCGGTTGAGCCGGAGGGAGAGGTGGGGGTGGGTAGGTGTTTTTACTTCGCTGTTATTTTTCTTCCACTAGATAATTGGCTTAAAGGACTCTGAAGTTTGTAGTACTTAACTGGGGTTTAAGTGTTTTGATACAGACTGATTACTAATCTCAAGTTATCATTAGAACAACAGTCAGTTCTTAAATTATGGTTTATTTAGTTTGACAGTTGTTCATAGGCTGATTGTGCAAATCCTAGGCTTCGTCTCATTTGCTTTTCCTGTGTAGGAGTCTTTTAATTTCCATCTCTGTATCGCCTGGAGTTCTGCGTCGAGAACGATTTCTCTCGCAAGTCAGATAGAGGAAGATCGTGGGTGACTTTGATCAGTGTGGAGAAACCGTTGCTCAACCGGATTTCTCTTGGATTAAAACGAAAACGGAACCTTGAGGACCCAGCGTCAACAAGACCAAGAAGACGCCTGGAGATTTGGTTCACAAAACCTGCCGTCATTTCCAGCGAAGAACATGCGTACATCCGTCGAAATACCTATTAATAAGTACTAGTTATGCTGATACATACATAAGGCCCCAGTGTCAGCATATCACTATAATGAAGCTGCTATATGCGTCTCCTAAAAATCTACTACGAAAGAAAACGAAATTCCCATCTATCTTGAAAGATGCACTGTACCTTTATTTCATCTTCTCTGTTCCCCATCTCAATCTCTCCGCCGCCCCTGGCAATCTGATCTGTCCCTTCAGTGCATCGGGAGATCTACGTTCAGTGGATATACTACTGGTGATATTTTCCTTTCCACTGCGGAGCCAAATCGTTTCCCTACAGCGTAAGCGTCGAGCCATCTCCCATCTGGTTAACATCTGTGTCGTATATCAGGCAGAAGGAGGCGCCCCGCTCGCTTCTGAGGACCCTACATCTGATGCCGTGGATAGTCTGTATCCCTGATTGGCCCGAGGGAGAGATAGAACCACTTCAATCTACAAGTATTATCCATTCGCTAGAAAGAAGAACGAATGGGTTAAGAAGGTTACCGGGGTTAGAGCTACGAGTTCTTAGCTTGAGACATCGAGGAGTGAAGAATTTGAACTGGGTCTAGGAATGATTACATAACAAGAATGGGGATAATATTCTATTCAAATAAGGCATTATCATTGACCATATCTCTTATTCTTAAACTCTTAAGAGTACTAGCCTAGCCCTAATTCGACAACCCATTCGTTAACGGTAACAAAACTCAACATCTGGTCCTCATCTGTATCAGGGGTTGAGAGAGAGCTCATGTCTCATAAAGAGAGTAAGACTTGCATTTGCGAATCGGGCTGTTCACGTCTGTTATCGGTGTCTGATTTATTGAACAGGACTAATGGACTTTAGTGGCTGTGAGGGCCGCTCAAGCCGGCCCATGTCAGTGACAGACGAGAAAAAAAAAAGCTTTTTCATATTAATGATCCTTCATAATTGACATGCGCTCAGATGGAAATTCACGAGTCATGATCAAATACTATCATTCGAAGGGTTTACTGAATCACTGATCATGTTGGATACGGAAATGCTAATGAGGACTTTAAATAAAGAGGGAGTTGATAGCTTAAGGGGTGATGAACAGGGTCGAGCGCCGCATAGGCTCGAATCCTGGTTACGGCAGTCGGTCCACAGTCAACTCAGCTGTTCATCCACCACTAGGGGGTTGGTCGATAAAATGGGTACGTGGCCCAGGCTAGGGTTACATATTTATA
>JAUUED010110365.1:0-10066 GCA_032361865.1 Panulirus pascuensis | reverse complement strand
GGGGAATTTAATAAAGTTTTTAGTGAACGAAAATTGAAACGCAAAAGAGGAACGGAGGAAACAACGCCAGCAGCGCGCCCTTTGTTGAGTGGGGTCGAAGCGCTTCGAAAGGCAAGGCAAATGCTCTGCTCTGCTCTGCTCGCCCCCTCATCTGGACCAGGGTGATCAGGAAGGGTTCAGTTCATTCCCATTACCGAATCAGTTCACGAGTGAAGCAGTTTCATCCGCGCGTGTGAAGCGGAGCGTTTGTTCCCCCCTTTGCTTAGAGAGAGACTTGGAGTGGTGTGTGTTTGTACAGACGTCGGGTGGTTTTGTGAGAGGGTTTAATGAGCGGATGCTACAGGCGTGGGCCGTGGCAGGACTCCAGCTGGGCTGCTGACTAGTGCAGAAGTGTTCATGATCATCGTGCCAGAGAAAACGACTCACGAGACAGAAACATAACCCGGGGAGGAGGTGGCGCTGCTGCTGCTGGTCTGAAAGCTTCGGTAGTGTGTTTCAAGTTGAACCGAATCGGATCTGGTGGTGTGATGAGCCAAGAGAGTTAGTGTGTACTGTTCTCCTTTGCTATTAGCGGTTTATCATGAGATTAAAACGCCTCCAGTCAGCCAGTGCCTGGGACTGTTTTGATGTGATGCACTTTGGAAAGTTTTTCTCAATTACTTGAGGATATTTACAAGTGACTCACTCGGTCATTACGTGAATATCAAAACGGACTAAGGAAAGGTAATTGTGGCTCGGGTTCTTCCGAGTAACTTCGCGTTACTGATCTCCACTTTGACCTAGAGTGATTCTAGCAGCAAACAACACAGCAAAAGATTGTTGTGGATTACTCAGCAAATAACACAGTCAGTCATTGTTGTGTAGTATTCAGCAAACAACACAGCCAGTCATTGTTGTGGACTATTCAGCAAACAACACAGCCAGTCAATGTTGCGGACTATTCAGCAAACAACACAGTCAGTCATTGCTGTGGACTATTCAGTAAAAACACAGCCAGTCATTGTTGTGGACTATTCAGAAAACAACACAGCCGGTCATCGTTGTGGACTATTCAGCAAACAACACAGCCAGTCATTCTTTTGGATTATTCAACAAACAACATAGCCAGTCATTGTTGCGGACTATTCAGCAAACAACACAGCCAGACATTGTTCTGGACTATTCAGCAAACAACACAGCCAGTCATTGTTGTGGACTATTCAGCAAACAACACAGCCAGTCATTGTTCTGGACTATTCATCAAACAACACAGCCAGATATTGTTATGGACAATTCAGTAAACAATACAGCCGATTATTGTTGCGAACTATTCAGCAAAAAACACAGCCAGTCATTGTTGTGGACTATTCAGTAAACAACACAGCCAGTCATTGTTGTGGACTATTCAGCAAACAACACAGTTAGTCATTGTTGTGAACTATTCAGCAAACAAAACAGCCAGTCTTTGTTGTGGACTATTCAGCAAACAACACAGCCAGACATTGTTGCGGATTATTCAGCACAAAAAATTGCCAGTCATTGTTGTTGACAATTCAGTAAAAAGCACAGCCAGTCATTGTTGTGGACTAGTCAGCAAACAACACAGTCAGTTATTGTTGTGGACTATTCAGCAAAGAACACAGCCAATCAATGTTGTGGAAAATTCCGCAAACAACACAGCCAGTCATTGTTGCGGACTATTCAGCAAACAACACAGCCAATCATTGTTGTGGACTATTCAGCAAACAACACAGCCAGTCATTGTTGCGGACTATACAGCAAACAACACAGCCAGTCATTGCTGTGGACTATTTAGCAAACAACACAGCCAGTCATTGATGTGGACTATTCAGCAAACAAAACAGCCAGTCATTGTTGTGGACTATTCAGCAAACAACACAGCCAGTCAATGATGTGAACAATTCAGTAAACAACACAGCCGATCATTGTTGGGGACTATTCAGCAAACAAAACAGCCATTCATTGTTGTGTACAATTCAGTAAAAACACAGCCAGTCATTGTTTTTACTATTCAGAAAACAACACAGCCACTCATTGTTGTGGATTATTCAGCAAACAACAGAGCCAGTCATTGTTGTGGACTATTCAACAAACAACACAGCCAGTCATTGTTGCGGACTATTCAGTAAACAACACAGCCAGTCATTGTTCTGGACTATTCGCAAAAAACACAGCCAGTCATTGTTGTGGACTATTCAGCAAACAACACAGCCAGTCATTGTTGTGTATTATTCAGCAAACAACACAGCCAGTAATTGTTGTGGACTATTAAGCAAACAACAGAGCTATTCATTGTTGTGGACTATTCAGCAAACAACACAGTCAATCATTCTTGTGGACTATTCAGCAAACAACACAGCCATTCATTGTTGTGGACTATTCAGCAAACAACACAGGCAGTCATTGTTGTGGACTATTCAGCAAACGACACAGCCAGTCATTGTTGTGGACTATTCAGCAAACAACAGAGCCAGATATTGTTGTGGACAATTCAGTAAACAATACAGCCGATCATTGTTGCGGACTATTCACAGCACAACAGAGCCAGTCATAAGTTTTGGACTATTCATCAAACAACACAGTCAGTCAATGTTGTGGACAATTCATTATACAACACAGCCAGTTATTGTTGTGCACTATTCAGCAAACAACACAGCTAGTCATTGTTGTGGACTATTCAGCAAACAGCACAGCCAGTCATTGTTGTTGACAATTCAGTAAACAACACACCCAGTCATTGTTGTGGACTATTCAAGAAACAACACAGTCAGTCATTGTTGCGGACTATTCAGCAAAAAACACAGCCAATCAATGTTGTGGAAAGTTCAGCAATAAACACAGCCAGTCATTGTTGCGGACTATTCAGCAAAAAACACAGCCAGTTATTGTTGTGGACTATTCAGCAAACAAAGCAGCCACACATTGCTAGGGACTATTCAGCAAACAATACAGCCAGTCATTGCTGTGGACTATTCAGCAAACAACAGAGAAAGTCATTGTTGTGGACTATTCAGCAAACAACACGGCCAGTCATTGTTGTGGACTATTCATCAAACAACAGAGCCAGTCATTGTTGTGAACAATTCAGTAAACAACACAGCCGATCATTATTGGGGAACTATTCAGCAAATAACACAGCCAGTCACTGTTGTGGACTATTCAGCAAACAACAGAGTTAGTCACTGTTATGGATAATTCAGTAAAGAACATAGCCAGTCAATGTTGCGAACTATTCAGGAAATAACACAGCCAGCCATTGTTGTGGACTATTCAGCAAACAACACAGCCAGTTATTGTTGTGGACTATTCAGCAAACAACAGGGCCAGTCATTGTTGTGGACAATTCAGTAAACAATAGAGCCGATCATAGTTGCGAATTATTCAGCAAACAATACAGCCAGTCATTGTTGCGGACTATTCAGCAAACAACACAGCCAGTCATTGTTTCGGACTATTCAGCAAATAACACAGAAAGTCATTTTTGTGGACTATTCGGGAAACAACACAGCCAGACATTGTTGTTGACAATTCAGTAAACAACACAGCCAGTCATTGTCGTGTACTATTCAGGAAACAACAGAGGCAGTCATTGTTGCGGACAATTCAGCAAACAACACAGGCAGTCATTGCTGTGGACTATTCAGCAAATAACACAGCCAGTCATTGTTGTGGACTATTCGGCAAACAACACAGCCAGTCATTGTTGTGGACTATTCAGCAAACTACACAGCCAGTCATTTTTGTGAAATATTTAGTAAACAACACAGCCGATCTTTGTTGCGGATTATTCAGCAAACACCACAGCCAGTCATTGTTGTGGACTATTCAGCAAACAACACAGAGAGTCATTGCTGTGGACTATTCAGCAAACAACACAGCCAGTCATTGTTGTGGACTATTCAGCAAACAACACAGCCAGTCATTGTTGTGGACTATTCAGCAAATAGCAGAGCCAGTCATTGTTGTGGACAATTCAGTAAACAACACAGACAGTCATTGTTGCGGACTATTCAGCAAACAACACAGCCATTCATTGTTGTGGACTATTCAGCAAACAACACGGACGTTCATTGTTGTGGACTATTCAGTAAACAGCACATCCAATCATTGTTGTGGACTATTCAGCAAACAAGAGAGCCAGTCATTATTGTGAAAAATTCAGTAAATAACACAGCCGATCATTGTTGCGGACTATTCAGCAAAAAACACATCCAGTCATTGTTGTGGACTATTAAGCAAACAACACAGCCAGTCATTGTTGTTGACTATTCAGCAAACAAAACAGCCAGATATTGTTGTGGACAATTGAGTAAAGAATACAGCCGATCATTGTTGCGGACTATTCAGCAAATAACACAGCCAGTCGTTGTTGTGGACTATTCAGGAAACAACACAGGCAGTCAGTGTTGCGGACTATTCAGCAAACAACGCAGTCAATCATTGTTGTAGACTATTCAGAAAACAACACAGCCAGTCATTGTTGCGGACTTTTCAGCAAACAACATAGCCAGTGGTTGTTGTTGACAATTCAGTAAACAACACACCCAGTCATTGTTGTGGACTATTCAGCAAACAACACAGTCAGTCATTTTTGTGGACTATTCCGCTAATAACACAGCCAATCAACGTTGTGGAAAATGCCGCAAACAACACAGCCAGTCATTGTTGCGGACTATTCAGGAAACAAAACAGCCAGTCATTCTTGTGGACTACTCAGTAAACAACACAGCCAGTCATTGTTGCGGACTATACAGCAAACAACTCAGCCAGTCATTGCTGTGCACTATTCAGCAAACAACACAGCCAGTCATTGTTGTGAACTATTCAGCAAACAAAACAGTCAGTCATTGTTTTGTACTATTCAGCAAACAACACAGCCAGTCATTGTTATGGACTATTCAGCAAACAACACAGCCAGTCATTGTTGTGGACTATTCAGCAAACAACACAGCCAGTCATTGTTGTTGACAATTCAGTAAACAACACAGCCAGTCATTGTTGTGGACTACTCAGCAAACAACACAGTCAGTCATTGTTGTGGACTATTCTGCAAACAACACAGCCAACAATGTTGTGGAAAATTCAGCAAACAACACAGCCATTCACTGTTGCGGACTATTCAGCAAACAACGCTCAAAATCATTGTTTTGGACTATTCAGCAAAATACACAGCCGGTCATTGTTGCGGACTATTCAGCAAACAACACAGCCAGTCGTTGTTGTTGAAAATTCAGTAAACAATACAGCCAGTCATTGTTGCGGACTATTCAGCAAACAACACAGCCAGTCATTGTTGTGGACTATTCAGCAAACAACACAGCAAGTCATTGTTATGGACTATTCAGCAATTAGCACAGGCAGTCATTGTTGAGGACTAATCAGCAAACAACACAGCCAATAATTATTGTGAACAATTCAGTAAACAACACAGCCGATCATTGTTGCGGACTATTCAGCAAACAACAGAGCCAGTCATTGTTGTGGACTATTCAGCAAACAACACAGCAAGTCATTGTTATGGACTATTGAGCAATTAGCACAGCCAGTCATTGTTGAGGACTAATCAGCAAACAACACAGCCAATAATTATTGTGAACAATTCAGTAAACAACAAAGCCAGTCATTGTTGTGGACT
Source organism: Panulirus pascuensis (assembly GCA_032361865.1). Classification (NCBI taxonomy): domain Eukaryota; kingdom Metazoa; phylum Arthropoda; class Malacostraca; order Decapoda; family Palinuridae; genus Panulirus; species Panulirus pascuensis. The sequence continues at coordinate 4,431 of JAUUED010110365.1, read as the reverse complement.
ATTCAGCAAACAACACAGCCAGTCATTGTTGTAGACTATTCAGCAAACAACACAGCCAGTCATTGTTGTGGACAATTCAGTTTACAACACAGCCAGTCATTGCTGCGGACTATTCAGCAAACAAGAGAGCCAGTCATTGTTGTGGACTACTCAGCAAACAACACAGCCAGTCATTGTTGTGGACTATTCAGCAAACTAAACAGCCAGATATTGTTATGGACAATTCAGTAAACAATAGAGCCGATCATTGTTGCGGACTATTCAGCAAACAACACAGCCAGTCTTTGTTGTGGACTATTCAGCAAACAACACAGCCAGTCATTGTTGCGGATCATTCAGCAAACAAAATTGCCAGTCATTGTCGTTGACAATCAGTAAAAAACACAGCCAGTCATTGTTGTGGACTATTCAGCAAAAAACACAAACAGTCATTGTTGTGGACAATTCAGTAAAAACACAGCAAGTCATTGTTGTGGACTATTCAGCAAAATACACAGCCAGTCATTGTTGTGGACTATTCAGCAAACAACATAGTAAGTCATTGTTGTGGACTATTCAAGAAACAACACAGCCAGTCATTGTTGCGGACTATTCAGCAAACACAAGAGCCAGTCATTGTTCTACACTATTTAGAAAACAAAACAGCCATTCATTGTTGTGGACTATTCAGCAAACAACACAGCCAGTCATTGTTGTGGACTATTAAGCAAACAACACAGCCAGTCATTGTTGCGGAGTATTCAGCAAACAACACAGTCAATCATTGTTGTGGACTATTCAGCAAACAACACAGCCAATCATTGTTGTGGACTATTCACCAAACAACACAGCCAGTCATTGTTGTGGACTATTCAGCAAACAAAACAGCCAGTCATTGTTGATAACTATTTAGCAAACAACACAGCCAGTCATTGTTGTGAACTATTCAGCAAACACCACAGCCAGTCATTGTTGTGGACTGTTCAGCAAACAACACAGCCAGTCATTATTGTGAAAAATTCAGTAAACAACACAGCCGATCCTTGTTTTGGACTATTCAGCAAAGAACACAGCCAGTCATTGTTGTGGACTATTCAGCAAACAACACACCCAGTCATTGTTGTGGACTATTCAGCAAACAACACAGCCAGTCATTGTTGTGGACAATTCAGTAAACAATACAGCCGATCTTTGTTGCAGACTATTCAATAAACAACAGAGCCAGTCATTGTTGTGGACTATTCAGCAAACAACACAGCCAGTCATTGCCGTAGACTATTCAGCAAACAACACAGCCAGTCATTGTTGTGGACTATTCAGCAAACAGCACAGCCAGTTATTGTTGTGGACTATTAGGCAAACAACACAGCCAGTCATTACTTTGAACAATTCAGTAAAAAACACAGCCGATCATTGTTGCAGACTATTCATCAAACAACACAGCCAGCCATTGTTGTGGACTATTCAGCAAACAAAAAAGCCAGTCATTGTTGTGGACTATTCAGCAAACAACACAGCCAGACATTGTTGTATACAATTCAGTTAACAAAACAGCCAGTCATTGTTGCGGAATATTCAGCAAACAACACAGCCAGTCAATGTTGTGGACTCTTCAGCAAAAAACACAACCAGGCATTGTTGTGGACTATTCAGCAAACAACACAGTCAATCATTGTTGTGGACTATTCAGCAAACAACACAATCAGTCATTGTTGTGAACAATTCAGTAAACAACACAGCCAGTCATTGTTGTGGACTATTCAGTAAACAACACAGCCAGTCATTGTTGTGGACAATTCAGTAAAAACACAGCAAGTCATTGTTGTGTACTATTCAGCAAAAAACACAGCCAGTCATTGTTGTGGACTATTCAGCAAACAACATAGCCAGTCATTGTTGTGGACTATTCAACAAACAACACAGCCAGTCATTGTTGCGGACTATTCAGCAAACACCAGAGCCAGTCATTGTTCTGGACTATTCAGAAAACAAAACATCCAGTCATTGTTGTGGACTATTCAGCAAAAAACACAGCCAGTCATTATTGTGAAAAATTCAGTAAACAACACAGCTGATCATTATTGTGGACTATTCAGCAAACAACACAGCCATTCATTGTTGTGGACTATTCAGCAAACAACACAGCCAGTTATTGTTGTGGACTATTCAGCAAACAACACAGCCAGTCATTGTTGTGGACTATTCAGGAAACAAAACAGCCAGATATTGTTGTGGACAATTCAGTAAACAATACAGCCGATCATTGTTGCGGAATATTCAGCTAAAAACACAGCCAGTCATTGTTGTGGACTAATCAGCAAACAACACAGTCAGTCATTGTTGTGGACAATTCAGTAAACAACACAGCCAGTCATTGTTGTGGACTATTCAGCAAACAACACAGTCAGTCATTGTTGTGGACTATTCAACAAACAACACAGCCAATCAATGTTGTGTATAATTCAGCAAACAACACAGCCAGTCATTGTTGCGGACTATTCAGCAAAAAACACAGCCAGTCTTTGTTGTGGACTATTCAGCAAACAACACAGCCAGTCATTGTTGCGGACTATTCAGCAAACAACATTGCCAGTCATTGTTGTTGACAATTCAGTAAAAAACACAGCCAGTCATTGTTGTGGACTATTCAGCAAACAACACAGTCAGTCATTGTTGTGGTCTATTCATCAAACAACACAGCCAATCAATGTTGTGGAAAATTCCGCAAACAACACAGCCAGTCATTGTTGCGGATTATTCAGCAAACAAAACAGCCAATCATTGTTGTGGACTATTCATCAAACAACACAGCCAGTCAATGTTGGGGAATATACAGCAAACAACACAGCCAGTCATTGCTGTGGACTATTCAGCAAACAAACAGCCAGTCATTGTTGTGGACTATTCAGCAAACAAAACAGCCAGTCATTGTTGTGGACTATTCAGCAAACAACACAGCCAGTAATTGTTGTGAACAATTCAGTAAACAACACAGCCGATCATTGTTGGGGACTATTCAGCAAACAACACAGCCAGTCATTGTTGTGGACAATTCAGTAAAAACACAGCCAGTCATTGTTGTGGATTATTCAGCAAACAACACAGCCGGTCATCGTTGTGGACTATTCACCAAACAACAAAACCAGTCATTCTTTTGGACTATTCAACAAACAACACAGCCAGTCATTGTTGCGGACTATTCAGCAAACAACACAGCCAGTCATTGTTCTGGACTATTCAGCAAACAACACAGCCAGTCATTGTTGTGGACTATTAAGCAAACAACACAGCCATTCAGTGTTGCGGACTATTCATCAAAAAACAGTCAATCATTGTTGTGGACTATTCAGCAAACAACACAACCAGTCATTGTTGTGGACTATTCAGCAAAGAAAACAGCCAGTCATTGTTGTGGACTATTCAGCAAACAACAGAGCCAGTCATTGTTGTGGACAATTCAGTAAACAATACAGCCGATCATTGTTGCGGACTATTCAGCAAACAACACAGCCAGACATTGTTGTGGACTATTCAGCAAACAACACAGCCATTCATTGTTGTGGACAATTCAGTAAACAACACAGCCAGTCATTGTTGCGGACTATCCAGCAAACAACACAGCCAGTCATTGTTGTGGACTCTTTAGCAAACAACACAGCCAGTCATTGTTGTGGACTATTCAGCAAACAAAATAGCAAGATATTGTTATGAACAATTCAGTAAACAATAGAGCCGATCATTGTTGCGCACTATTCAGCAAAAAACACAGCCAGTCATTGTTGTTGACTATTCAGCAAACAACACAGCCAGTCATTGTTGTGGACAATTCAATAAACAACACAGCCAGTCATTGTTGTGGACTATTCAGCAAACAAAACAGTCAGTCATTGTTGTGAACTATTCAGCAAACAACACAGCCAGTCTTTGTTGTGGACTAATCAGCAAACAACACAGCCAGTCATTGTTGCGGATTATTCAGCAAACAAAATTGCCAGTTATTGTTGTTGACAATTCAGCAAAAACCACAGCCAGTCATTGTTGTGGACTATTCAGCAAACAACACAGTCAGTCATTGTTGTGGACTATTCAGCAAACAACAACGCCAATCATTGTTGTGGACTATTCCGCAAACAACACAGCCAGTCATTGTTGCAGTCTATACAGCAAACAACACAGCCAGTCGTTGCTGTGGACTATTCAGCAAACAAACAGCCAGTCAATGTTGTGGACTATTCAGCAAACAAAACAGCCAGTCATTGTTGTGGACTATTCAGCAAACAACACAGCTAGTAATTGTTGTGAACAATTCAGTAAGCAACACAGCCGATCATTGTTGGGGATTATTCAGCAAGCAACACAGCCAGTCATTGTTGTCGACAATTCAGTAAAAACACAGCCAGTCATTGTTGTGGATTATTCAGCAAACAACACAGCCGGTCATCGTTGTGGACT